>PTEX01000482.1:0-40855 GCA_003342815.1 Eudromia elegans
AAAAAAAAAAAAAAAAAGAACAAAACGAAAAAAAAACCACTGGAAAAGCTTGATTATTCAAAATAATTAAATAGTCCTTAAACAAAGATGGCAAATTAACAGATTTCTAGCTTGCTTTGTAGAAAACATTGGACTACATTAAAATTTTAGAGTGAGAAAATTTTCTACAAATTGAGAACAAAGACCTATTTTAATCTTAAAACATAGTTAGTTTACTGAGCAAACAAAGAAAACTTTAAGTAAGCTCAAGTTAAAATATAGGCTTCATCTCATTGCTCAAATGAGTATCAAAATAAATTAAATAGAAGAGTAGAATATTGGAAAGAATGAAAATATAAACAAAGAAAAAAACATTATTATCACAAGTCTGTATGCTCTACCATTTTTCTTTCTCACATCTGTGCATTTGGAGAGTGTCTTGTAAGCACAAAGCACATCTTGCAGAAGTGAGTTATTAACTTATCAATAAAACACCTCACAAACTTCACCTTTCAGGAGAAAGATGTGTCAGAAATTACATACTAATTCGATGAGTACAGTTGGTTTCTGAAAGGAGCATAACCCAGATATCTGTAGATTTTCACCTTTGGCAAACCCACCTCTTTGGCAGGGAGGTGGGGAAGGTTTTCTGCTAATGTGCATAAGAAAGGCGTGTGAATAGAAAGGAGCTAAATGGCTCTTTTGATGAAATTTTATGCAAATAGCTCCTCATTCCCAACAAAGTAGGAAAAAAAATCTCTTTTCAGATATTGGCTATAAACTTTCATATCCTGATCAATCTACCATGGGAGAATAAAGATACCATTTGGTTGCATATGGATGGTAGATTTTTATGCCAAACGATCCCAAATTCCACTTTGGCTTTGTTTGCATATTTTCAGATTTCCTGGTCTTTCTGTGGAGGAATGTGTGATCCTCCATTAAAATCAATATGGATCTACTTTTTGTTACAGAGAAATATGCCATAATAAACTAAGATAGATAAAGCTGAATAAGAATGGAGAGTTTTCCATTCCCTACTTTCTTTAAGTCATGATATAAGGGCAGGACACAAAGCTTGGATATTCTCCATGCCACAGCATTATTCCAATTTCAGTTCAAGACTTCAATAATAATCTGCATCGGGAACATGAGACACCAGTGTCAAAGATATTCTTAATAAAACTGCGCCCAACAGTAGTATATATGCCAGCATTTATATGGCATTCAGTCGTGCCCAAGATTGTTATTTTGTTCTATTTTCTGCTATTAAGGACAAGAGAATAGCAAATGGTTGAATTGTCTAAGCTTAACAAGGTACAGCTATTAACTAAATCTTTGTAATTTTGTGAAATTCTTAGTTGTTGCACCCACAAATTAAGAAATCATATGACCTCAAAATATTGTCATCCTGAAGTGTCTTGCATATTTAGTACATTGAGTAGGTGTTGTACTGTATTATGTTAACAAAGTCCACTAGAAGAAATTAAAACTATTTCATGAATATTTTGAAACTTCTGAAAAAGTGATTGTTATTTCTTATACACCAAAGCATGTATTGCTTTGTTATAGAGATACACAACCAAATCTTCATAACTTGGCTTGCATTTCAGTGGTCAAAGGAGAGTGCTTTATTGCTCATTTCAAAGAGGGGCAAACTTAGATCAGATTGTCTAGGCCCTTAAGTATCTCTAAGGATAGAGAATCCATAGTCTGTGCTTTAAAAATATTTCTCAGGCTTCTACGTCACTTCCTTTTCTATTTACTTTTTTTAGTTTAGATATTTAGATTTTCATTTTCTGAACTTTACATTTACTCACAAAAAAACAAATAAGCAAACAAATAAACAAAAAAATCCACCTCTTTCATAATGATCCTATCTCACATTCTGATTGAGTGGTTTTTGGCCTGCCTGCAGCTTCAGACATGAATGATAATATCAAAATTAAAACAGAATGTAATAAGATTTGTCACATCCCACTTCTTGCTGCTTTTGAAAATATAAAGATTCTCCACTATATTAACGTGATGTGTGTTTCCTTTTCTTGGATGAACTTGAAACTAGATGAACATACTTAAGATAGATTGTTATTGCTGATCAAGGAATTCTTTGTTTGTTTCTGCTTGCTTTTTCACTTTCACCATAAATACAAGGCTTAGTGTTTTACCAGTTATCTTCAGGCCACTTTAAAAAAGGCTGTGACACAAAGTGCTTAATGAGAACAGTCATTTATATCATTTCAGATTTCTAAGATTTGCATCATGACACAACTAGCAGTAATCAGTTTTCAATTTCTCAGTCAACCAAGCAGTGAAGAAGGGGAAGAGGAGGAAGAAAAGGAAAAGGAGGATGAAGAAGGAACAATCCATTCAATCAGTTACTAGACCTGTAAATGTCTATTGTGTAATCAGCAGACTACTAGTAAAAATAAAGTAGGGGTTCAAATAAAGGATTTGAAATTAAAAGCTTATCAACAACTTTTCTCATTGTGTAATGTTTTTCTGAAATTTCCCAGTCTAGTTCTTCTAACAATGTTGCATATTTAAAAGGGATGACTCTCTTCCTTTTTTTCCTTTTTTTTTTCTTCCTTTCGTAACATCACGGAAAATTTACTTAATAACTGTTAGCAAATAGAAGACAATACCTTGTTTATACAAAGATTACTGTTCAAATCAGTTTCTGAAAAATAATCCCACATTTAATAGATAACCAAAATTCTCTTAATTCTGGAAAAGTCAGTAACACAATCCTTGCAGTAAAATCAGATTTAATAATCTGTTAGCTGCTTGCACACCACCTCCCCCTGCCTCTCCTGCCTGTAATACAATGATGTTTGGAGACCTGAGTGGGCTGCCACATGGCAACCAGACACGGTGCGTAATGGAATACAGGGCTGTTGCTGCAGCAGAGCCTCAAGAGGGAATTCAGCTGAGGCTAAGTTTTGTCTTTGCATGTAACAGCTCCATGCTGTTCAGTCTCACCACTTCTTCAATTAAAGAGTGATTTTGTTAGGATTTTGCCAGCGGCAATAAGGCAGCTGGCAAATGTCTGTTACCCCTGGGTTCTTCTAAATATTGTGTCTTACAGCCCATGGGATGTAGGAAATTGCGTGATTCGATATCATGCCTCAAAATGCAGGTTCTAGAAGACACTAGTATGGAGGCTATATTGAAATGCCAGCCAATTAGTTTGTTGTTGTTGTTCCCTTTTTTTTTTTTCTGTTGTATATGCAGAATAAGTACCAAAGGATGTACTGATGAAAAATAGAGCCAGCACCCATGTGGCTGTGGCTAAGAAATTAACTTTCCTCCTCCTGTTATTGGATAACTCAAACAAAATTCATCAGGCTAGTCAAAACTGAAACACACATGAAGAAGTACATATGTATTAGTGTGCTGTGGCTTTCTTCACATATTATCTAGCCTTTGTTTGCCATTAATCATTTTAATCTGGTGCTTGAATAACTGCCCATTGACTTCGCCTTTTTGAATTTACAGATTTAATCTCCTAAGGATAATGACTCCTTTAGGAACTTTAAAGCTGAAAACAATGCCTACAGTCTCTATCACATCCATCTCAGAAACATTTGTGTAAAATCTGATTTCCTCTGTGTACTTCTTTATGCCGTTGGAAGTAGTCTTTACAAGGGTTTGAAGTGTGCTCAGTTATTATTAAATCCCTTAGCACATCTTTATTGCTGGGTTTGCCTGATAGAATACTCTGTATATCCAGAATAACTGAGTAACTATTCAAGCTATTGTGCAAACAGATGCCTGTCCTTTTTTTTTTTTTTTTTTCTCTCCATAACTCTGCAGAGATTGCACTGTCTTTCTCTCACCAGTTCAAATGGATATAAAGGGAAAACCTGTATGCATAAGGCCAAAACAACAAACAAAAAAGCAAAAAATATTGTTGTTCTATAAATGTCTTTGTTATTTGATGACAGGCATACCAATGCTATTAGCCTCTAACAGTAAAGTACATAATGTCTGAACATAGTGTGAAAACTTGATTCGTCAGAAAAAAGGCATCATATTTTAACATGAGAGGAATAATCCTCTTTATCATTGAGCCTTATCTCCTGGCATGTGTGATTAAAATGATGATCTTTTTCTATTATATTGTTTTTTGTCTCATTGTCAAATATATTTCAGTTTTGTTGTTCTCCTTGCCGGTTTGTTCTGACTAAGGGCTTTGCTTGACATGAGCCACTTATGTAACATACAGAGAATTACACCTTTTTTGCCTGTTAATAATATCGTACTATTGTATTCTCAGGGTTCTCTTGTCTTTGTAATATGATGCACTGTAAACAGGAAAGCTTTGTTTTCCAAAGACTGCATATAGACTGGTACTAGTGAAACTTCATCAAAGTGCAGATAATGCATTTTCTCAGAGATGCTCTGCATAATGGCATTTGGGGTTGGTAAGGTGGAAATAAGATAACAGATATTTAAAAACAGTCATATGAGAATGAGATAAAGAATTGAGAATTTTGTGTATTTTGTTTTAAACTCTGGACTTTATAATGTAGAAAATTCATAAGATAACTTGCAACATAAGGTAATGAAAAAGTCCTAAATCCCAGACTGTTTCAGGTACCCACTATGTATTTATACACAATTCATCACAGTGCTAAGTAGGTATTTCTTGAAAAGACCACTTGTTACAATTAGCTGAAGTGAGCTATATAAGGTTGTTGAACGCTGAAGCTCACATCGGGAGGTAGTAAAAGATATGATTGCTCTGGGCCCTGTTGTCTATTTATCGAATATGAAAACAGGGAGTGTGGCTGGCTGCTGAACAATCCGCTGTGACCATTACAAATATTTTTTCTTGTGAAGAGTGTTCCTATTTTATTTCATGAACTTGATGCAACTGACAAAGATTAAACTGAAAAGAAAGATTGTGATCATAAAAGTCAGGTGGTAGATGATTTTCCAGAGATTTCTGTTTCAGTTAGATTGATTTACATGCTTACATCTGTGAAGGCCCACAGGTAGTAATGTGGACTAAACACAAGCAACAAAACACAATAAATGGGATCCTTTAGTACTGGGATAATTATTTATGTTTTATTACTCCAGAATAATTCAGATAGGGATATTTAATATACATTTCTGTGCTCCACAAAGAAATCTGTGGGTGTATTGAGGAGCAGGGGTCTCTTGAGGTGGTGAAACAAAGACCTTTCTTGAAGCCACACCACAGCACATACCCTTGTACAAACAAACCCTGCCCCCTCCCATGAGGGGCTCACAAAGCACCCCCACACCCTCTCCACGTGGTGCTCACATGGGAACCATGAGCTCCCCAAGCAACCTCCAACCAATCCTCGAGAGCCCCAACACCTTCATCCAATCAATTCAAAATGTCCTAACGACCCAGAGTTTTACATCTCAATGACCCCGAGTTTGCCACAGGCTCTGTAGATCCCCACAGAAATCACAAAGAACTCTGTTAATGTATCCTTATACAGAAAAGCTGAATTTTTTCAGATATAAAGACAATCAGATAAAAGAGCTTATTTAAATAAAATTCTGTGACTGGTGACAGTAGGGAGAATAAAGGTATTTTATGTCATGTATCTATAGTTAATCCAGTAACCAACTTGTCTTAAGCAATCTAATTTTTGACAAGTACAGGGATTCTGCACTAGTGCAGAGCTCTGTGACAACCACAAAGAGCAAAAAAGGATTCAAAAAATATTACACAGAGTCAAGTCTGCTCTAATACAACAAAATTCAAAAGGAAATTTATCATAGAGTTGAATAAGAACAATTGCATACACTTCTATAAAAATGTTCATTTAACCTGTATGGAGACAGGAAGAAACTTCTTTGAATGAGCAATCCTTCCTTAATACTCTGACATGACAACCAGAAATATAGGAAAGTAATGAAAGATGCAAGTGGAGTTACATGTAAGGACTCCACGGATTCATTTCAATACTAAAATAAAATAAAATAAAATAAAATAAAATAAAATAAAATAAAATAAAATAAAATAAAATAAAATAAAATAAAATAAAATAAAATAAAATGAAGTTAATTAGTTTATGTCACAGAACACTGATCCATGATCAATTCATAAAATCTCATTTCTCCCTAAAGAGCCCTTTCTCTTCATAAGAGGATAAAAATAAATTGAGAATGAGTTAATCAAAGTAATTTATTGATTTTGTAGAGTCATCACTAATTTGTAATCTGAGGGAGCTGGATATATGGATATATGGATATATAAGTTGATATGAAGTGGATATATGAAATCTGACAGTTGGCAACCATTGAACAAGTTTGACTGCCAGATGAAAATAACTGGCCATCGTTGCCTTAATATGACTAACTACCTATATCCTCAAAACACTTTTCTTCCCCTCAGCATCACCTCTCCTTTGTCTTAGGAGAGCTGCCAAGTATGCAGACTTGAAATGAGAAACATTGCCGATCTGACAGAGCTTTCGGGTAGCTGACTTGCTTACTGTCACACTGCTCATCAGTCTGACTTCCAAGATTCAGTTCAGGGTCCTTTATCTTGGATTTTTTTTCTTTTTTCACTGTGGTAGAAAAATTGAGTAGCAGCATGTGCGTTGTTCACCTCTTTAGCTCTTCTATTGAGTGTCTCTTCTAAGGCAGTCATCTGGACTTTCTCTTTACACTATTATTTTATTTGGTTACACTTGCAAAGCAACCCAAGGCATCTTTCTTCAGCATATTTCTCAGACACAGGGGAAGCATCTGTCTTTAGTGCCTTTTTTACTTCACAGCCTACATAAATGGAGGCTGAACAGAAGGTTTAGTCAGAAAGACAGGAGATTGATCATAAGAAAAATGTCCACTAATGGGAAGGGAATTGAGTGAAATGTTTGGAACTGCTACCTCACTGCAAATTGCAATGAGTATGCCATACGTGAGTTTTATTTGAATTAATGTGGCACATTCTTAGGGGTCCCTGTAGATGTGTGACAAGTTTAATGTGCCTAAGTGACATCATAAAGTGCCAATGGAGAAAATACAAAAAGAAGAATTATATGAGTTTAATTAAGAATAGATTTTGATGAAGATCTCCAGAGTACAAAACTACTCTTATCAACATTTTTCCTTCCTCCACAACCCCTTGCAAATTTCTAATTTTCACTTGCAATGTTGAAAAGATTCAGCATAGATCAAAGGTAGGATCTGTGTGCTGAAATCTACTTCTCTGAGAGTTTCACATCTGAGCATGATTTTCCCATAGCCTTTACTATGCTGCAGAATTAAGTCATTCCAAACAACACATTAAAAGACTGGATCTTCTACCCAGATGGAGAGAAGATAGAGTCTGCCAGATAAATAATTAAAAAGAGGGGCAGAGAAAGGTAGAGGTTTTGTGCTATGTTGTTTGGAAATAAGGATATTTTTTCAGGTTTCATAAATGTGATTTTTCAACTTGGTACAAACAACGAAAAATAACACTTTATTTTTCTCCCCAAGTGCTCTTAAAAGTTCCTTTAAATTTACTAAGTAGAAAATTATTTTGAAATAATGCCTATCATCAGATTTTATACTTTGAAAAATCTGTCTCATAACAAGCAAATATGTTTTCTGTTTAACAGACATCCTACATGAAGCAGAAACACTAACAAAATCAATGTTGGATGAGAACTGAAAACAAAATTCATATTTAATCAAAGCACAGTTGTTGTGGAGGATTAACCAACTCTAGGAAAACAAAAGGAAATGAACATAGACTTTTTGATGCAATTTTCTTTTATAGGATAATGAGCCAAATGTTTTAGTTTGGAAATTTCAGTGAGTAACACTAATGTTGAGCATATATTTAACTTGGTGGTGCCCATCTTGCAATGTGCTTGCATGGGAACTGAACTTATTTGCTGTATTTATGAAGCTATGGAAAGAAAGATTCCTTCATCCTTTCTCTCTTTTTCTTTCTGCTGTGTGACATGCAATTAAGCAATGCAACATTTGCTCTTCTTGTTTATTATTATCATAACTTCATACAAAGCTCAGCATCAATAACACAGAAATTGATTGAACCTGTACTATGCCAGCCAGAGACGGAGTGTGCATAGTAAATAATATTGTTACACTGGTAACTTAGAGGTTCGGTTCAGAGGGAGCCTTTTTACTATTTGACCTTGCCAGAAAGGGCCATTGGTAAGTGTATGCTAGAGATTGTTGCACTCACAGCAACAGTAGCTTCAAAGCTCTAACAAGATTACCATATACTCCATGATAACTGCATTTGAAAAAAGGTCAAGAAAACACAGTTTTATTGTTTTGTCTTATTACTTTTTATTTCATCTACTCTTTTATCTCCATATGGTGACCTTTCACAGAACTCAAAAATATATTTAAAAAAAAAAAAAAAAAACAGAGGGAAAGAAGTGCCTGTGTTGAACTTAAACCTAAAAATCCCACAAGACCTAATCTCCATTTTCCTGGATGATTAAATCCTACTCCCCAACAGCTCAGTTGGAGTGTCCCCTCTTTTCATTTTTCCTTCCTTCCTTCCTTCCTTCCTCCCTCCCTTCCTCCCTCCCTTCCTCCCTCCCTTCCTTCCTCCCTTCCTTCCTCCCTTCCTCCCTTCCTCCCTCCCTTCCTCCCTCCCTCCCTTCCCTTCCTTCCCTCCTTTTTTTTTCTTGAATTAAAACATAATTCAATCAAAACAATGAGGTGGACTACCATTTAGCCATCATTTTCCAAGTGGAAAATTGTTTAATTTACTTGGAACTGAGGCCAGTTATGAGAAGGAAAGTTTCAGTATGTTTATGGCACTTTTCTATGCATGTAAATTTGGCATTAAGATTTTCCCAACTTGAGAAACATTCAGATAAACTAAAATAATAATAAGAAAATTCTTTTGTCATAATTAAAGTATGTTTCCCTCATGAGAAGTATCACTGTTCAAAGGCAGGTTTAAGTGTCCCCAGAGCACAGGAGTTTTGCTCCTTGCAACAGCTTGCTTTCCTTGTGTCTGGGGAAGGAGACTATACCTCCCTCCTAGGCAAAGCTTTTTCAATAAGACCATCAGTGTGATTTATCTATTGCCTCATAACTCAAGTCAACCTATTGCTACACAGTGAAATATCACTCCTAGAAGCTCTTCTAGTAACACTCTTGAAGTCTGCAGAATTTTAAGAGCCAATGAAGGACAGTATTATTTGCTCTCCACACTACCTCTTTGCCAGATGTGCCTCCTTGTTAAAGTTCCCTTGGCATTTCTGGTCAGGAAAGGCTATTAATCCTTTTAGCTTGGTCAAATTCCAGTTCATGGAGCTACATTCTCCTTCACCTCTCTTCTTCTACTTTAATAGGAATATCAGAGGTCTTCACTGGCATTTTTTTCTGTTTCTCACATAAATAATTATGCAATTCTTTATCATGGTAATGTTTTGTAATTTGTCTGAATATGCTTCATGCAATAATAAAAATAAGAATAATAAATAAAATGGGAAATGCTGGTTTAAGTGAATTCAGATTCAAGACTTCAATGTCTTGAAATTAGCAGCCTATAAAATAGGTAAGGATCAAAATCACTATATAAACATGAGTTCCTAATGACACACTTTTCTGAAGAAAAAAAAAAAGAGTGGGAACTAGTTCATTAGTTCTATTTGCATGAGCTGTTAATGGAGCTACAGAGCAACTTAAAATATATGCAAGATGAAAATTGAATAATAGGCTTAAAAGAATGACCCTATGTTCTTGTGCAAAGACTATGCATATATAATATAATTGGGTGAGGGATAGCAGTCTAGTGAGTAGCAAATTTAAGAGAGCATAGACAAGTACATGCACAAATAATACTCAGAAATTTATTCTGAAAAGGTTTTTCTTGTTATTTTTCAATAGAAAGAAAATGAAATTGACCTTTTGCCATGAAAATAAAGTAGAATCCAAACAGTTCTGAATCTGTTCTGTTTCTACTTTCTCTCTTTCATACAATGCTTTCAGCTCAGTTTGTATGAATGCTGTCCATATTATTATTAACACTATTACTATTTCTTCCAGAGGAATTTGCAGAATGAGCTTAAACAATCTAGTCTTCAACTATTCTGGAGTTAACACCCACAATAACTAAACTAACTGGTATACAGTTTCAGACTCATGTGCTTTTTCTTCAAGGTTGCAAAACCAGCCCTTCCAGAACGCAGAACTTGTGTCTTGTAGTCCCTTCATCCAAAACCTTAGAGTTTAGACTGAGCTGAGAAAGTCATTATGAAAATAATACTTCCACATTTGTTTCCACTTGTTTTGCACAAGATTCTTGTATACATCAAAGTTGGTGTTATTTAGAGGAAAAAAGCACCTCAAGATTTCTTTTCTTCTTCTTCTTCCTCTTCTTCTTCTTCCTCTTCCTCTTCTTCCTCTTCCTCTTCTTCTTCTTTTTTATTTTTTTCACCCACACGCAGGAAAACTTAATTTTTTCACTCTTTTTTTCCCCCCTGAAAACACAACCTATTTGTTGTTTGTCCTGGTTTTGCATACTTACTGATATACCAGCAGCTAAATACAAAGAAAAGTAATTTCAGCCCGTGCCCCATGTCTCAAGTGTGATAAAGATTTTGACCTAGCAACCATTATATTTGTAATCTTGATATTTGAATATTAGAGAACATGAAAACTAAAATGATTCAGCTTCATTGAAGTCTGTATGCTTGTCCAAAGGAAATTTCTGTTCCTCCTTTCAGAATCTGTGGTGTGTGTGTGGAGTGGAACTCAATATGGTTATAGTTTTTGATATGGATTCTGAAAGTAATGGAGGAAAAGCTTTCAGTAAATATTGAATATGTGTGCTAGGAAAAGGAGATGTGGAACAAAAAAGCTAAAATAATCTTGGTAAGCAGAAACATTTTCTGTCTTCCCCTGTAACTATGTAGCTCCTGAAAAACATATTCCCACAAAAAATCAGCATATAAATACAGAAAAATAGAACATTCCTTTTGGCTCGGATGAATGCAATTCTATCAATCACATAACTCAGATTCTGATGTAGATTGCCTGTTTGCCAGGCAAAAAATAACTGATTACTTTCAGAATTCTCAGACTCTAGAAGCATTTATGGGACAAGGGAAAGCTGCCTGTTTACCTCTACATTTTGTGACTCTGAGACGCCAACTCTTCTGGTCTTCTGTAGGCATTTTTAACTTTCCCAGGTTAAGTCAAACAAAGCAGGTGATTACTATCCTGACTTTAGAAACATTCTGATTACTTATTTTGTTATAAAATCCTGCTCTGCTTTTGAAAGGATTGGCTTATGCTGATCCTGTCTGTTCCAATTATTTAGACAATTAGTTTTTCATTAAATCTAGCCTTTATATGAAAAAAAGAAAATCACTACCTGAATTTCTTATAAGCTTCTTAACATCAGTCCATGATTTACTGTTTGGGTGCAGCTGTCAGTGATAAACAATCCTTTTACTTTGTTGCACTCTTTGAAATAAAATAATGCAATCTGCCCTGCTGAGTATTGTTCCAAATTTTCATCAGTCTTCCACTGGGCAAAAGAGGAAAGAGGGCAAATATTTTAATAGAAAAGATTGAACCCTCTTATACTTTGCAAAAGAGTAGCTTTTGTGGGAGTCTAGCAGATAAGGGTTTAGCATTTCATTTCACTACCTTAATATAAAAGGGTCTAATTCTACAAATCTTACCCATGCATTTTCTTTATTAAGCATGTAGACTCATTGACTTCACTAGGAGGAGTGGGAATCAATGAAGAATTGCCAGGAGTAAGTCCACTTTTGTGTGAAAATATTAACCTGTCCAGCATTTTTCTATTAAATACAGAAAATGCCTATTTTTAAAAATATGCAGTTTCTAAATATTATTTGTATGTTTTTACCTGCATGTACAGCTGACAAAAAAGAATATGTTTAGTTTTTTAAACAGGAAACATTTAAAATATGAAACTAAAATGAAGGAATGTAAATTAATTGTTGCTCGGTTGATCTTACTGAGAAAATACAGTGCTCTGCCTCAAAACACTTAAAGATTTCTTCTCAGCTAATTATGCTTCCCATCCCTGGATATACACTTGCACATATAGAATTGAAAATTTGATGTATTTTCAGCAATAAATGCAAGAGATTGTACTAGAATGGTCCAATGACACCAGCATCAGTCTGTACTCTGCTTGTGCAGGTATGTGAACAGGCTAAGGTGAAAAAGAAGACAAAAATGTCCAGTGAGGTTCTAATTAAGATCAGGTAATGGGACTCCCAGATCAGATTAGCAGTAGAGTGAGTCAACCTGAGCTTTGAGCATTGCAAAAAAAAAAAAAATGGTCTTGCAGAAAATGGATCATATTATTTTGGAAGGTAAGTCATTAAGACAGAGTATGGCAAAAACATGATAGTTTGGGTTTGTGCAAGATGTATAACCCACAAGTGTGATGTGAAAGTGAAGATTCATATAAAGCTTTCTACTCTGAAATTAAAGACAATCAAGAATACAGATTTTTTTAGCTGTAAAGCAGAAGACTTTTTACTGAAAGGCATTTGATTTTTCAAAATGAAGCTTAATATTTTATACTTAAACTCTCTTTGTTAATAGTAGCAGTGATCTGAACAGGAAACACTCTTCCAGCAATTTGACTGAACATCTTAGTTCCTGAGGAAAATTTTCAGAGGTATTACAGATGTTCTTTTCCAACCTGGTGTCTTTTATGTTCAGTTCCTCGTGGTGTGGCCTGTGGCAAGGACCATTTACTGAAAACATGAGTTTGCATATTCTTTGAGTTCATCTATAAGAAAGAGAATCCTTGATAGAGTATAATTTATTACTCTTCACCTATTCATTCAGTAATTTTTTTGATATACAAACAGTTAGTATTAAAAGCCTAGAAGATTTTTTTCAAACTGACTAGAGGACAAACCCAACAAATAATTTGTATATCAGCTTTCTTGTAGGGATTTTTAACATTAATATTTATATATTTGAAATGAAACCATGAGTTCTTTGAAATAGAAGTAGAGTAGAGAAGTAGAAGTAAAGATGACTAGATACCACTAGAAAGTGAACTAAGACTTTGACTTTTTAACTTAGCTTGGGCACTGACTAACAATCCTGAGTTCCGTGAGGTTATGTTGGTACATTTTGTGTGCATACATTTAAACTTTACTTCCTTATATTCTTGACTAGAAGAATCTTATCCATCTTAGTAAACCTGTACCTTTCCTAATTTCTTGCCTAGTCTGGAAATTCACATTTTGTTTCATGATCAATAAAAAAATATAGAAAAACACACAAAACCCTCACTCTATATATTTCCCCCCCTCTCTACATATAACCAGTTGTTGTGACAAAGCAGAAAGGCTTGTTACAATCACTTCTTTAATATATGTTATATTTAAACTTGGGTCATCAACACATGAATAGAATTTTCCTGGAAAATGCCAGATGGCCCAACAAAGAATAACTATAATTGTATAACACAACCCTGTTAACACATTCATCTGTTAGGACAGATGAATTGCCCTAATTCGGGATATTTCACTCTACTCCCTAACTAGACTAATTTCACCCCTGGGCAACTTGGTCTGTACAGCCCTTGTTTTAGTTTAATTTCAGAAAGGCACTGTAATATACACAGAAACATATAAGTGTCAGGTCTGACTTATGATCTATACCTGCAATATAGACTTCTAAATTCTGTGTCAGTTCCCAAACAGATGGTTCATTCTTTTTACTCTTACTCCTTCTAACAGTCATGCAGAACATTCATTTACTTGAATGATGAGCCCTCTATAGTTCTTCTTAAGGCTTAATTCTCTCTGGCTGTAGATTTTTAAGTTTAATGAAGAGATGGATCATAGTCAAGATAGATCCAGTTAGGAAGCTGCTAACTTTCCTCATCTGATGCAATAAGCTGAAAGCCCTTTGATTCAGAGACAGCAGTTTTAGAGGGAGAAAAAATAATATCCCAGGTGCAGAAAGCAATTTGAAGTAAATAGGCAAATAGCTCACAAGAAGGTTAAGCTGCTTTCTTTATCTCTTATCTTCTCTTTTAATACCTTCCAAATTTAATATTTATTCATACTTTACTACTAACTTGTTTTGGTATTTCTTATTGAAAAATTTTACTCTATATTGATAGTTTTCTCCACAACAATGATTTTCAAAAGGTCTGTTAGGTTGTAAAATATTTGTAGTCAGGATAATATAAAGCAAAATATTCACTTTTAAAAATTAGTTGGGTTTATAAATCAAGTACTTGGAGATAAATGTATTATTTGTATCTATAGAAAAAAATGGCATGTGGATATATTGCTGATTATCCCTAAGGATTGCTAATTGACTTAAAAGTATGTACTGGTTACATTCTACCTTCAGGTATAATGATATAAGCCTGACCAGACAGTGATTATAGTTGTTCGAGATACATAAATGAGAGCAAAGAAAGGGTCATCCTCAGCACTCAGAAGGAAAATAGTTTACATGGAAAACTACCTGTATTCTGACATTCAGACCTACGAGAATAATAAGTTTCCTTTTATGAAATGAAGATCTTTTCAGATGTGTTTCCATGAACTGTGTTGACAATAAATGATCTACTTACTTCATGTTGTTTAATGTCACGTTGTATGTGACAGTCTAAATACATTGGACAGTGATGGTAGGCCACTTAAAAGAGAAGTCTCAGCTGTATACAAAGAGTGCAGGGCTAGTATAAATACGGAGAAGCAGCTATGCTTGGAAAAGAATATAAAATATTTCTATAGTTAATTCTTATTTTAAAAAGTTTTAATTTGGCCTATAGTCTCAGCTCCATCTCTACTCACTGATTCAAAACATTTGAAGTGTTGTGATAGGAGCGCAGAATGTGGGAAATATTCTGGATAAAATGCACAGGACATATCTTGCACGCTTTCAATTAATGCTTTTAAGAAACTGTGATCTGCTTGCAGATATCACGTTAGCCTAAAAATAGGTTAAACATGTCAAATGAATTATTCATTGTAAATTACTCACCTCTATGGTTAGCAAAGCTAACATAGACCTAAGAGGACTTTCTTTTCCAAGCACATCAACAGTTCACAGACACAAACCCTAGACTGTACGCTCGTTCTAATCAGGACTCATAAATGCTACATCAAAAAGGGCAAATGAGAATGTCAAAATTATAGGTTTAATGATAAGTATAAGATTATTATGGGTGATTTTTATCTTAATTGGTTTTGAAAATTAATTGATAAAAAAAACTATCATAAAGCATTTAATTTAAATCAGACAATTAAAAGTCCCAGGAGATTTGTGACTGATGATATTAACCAATGATTAAAAGATTAAATCTTAGTTTCATAACCAGAATGATTTAGCAATATACAGGTGAATCATTATCTGCTGCTACTAGCAAGCATAATGGAAACTCTCAGAAGGTGACATGATGTTCATCCTCACTATTGAACTCCCTATATTAGACTTTATTCTTTTCATAAGTTTTGTGCACTATTTTATGTCATAACTAACATTACCTTAAAGAAAAAGGATAACATTATAAAAGTATGAATTTACTACATAATATTTTTATGATATTAAGAAGTTACATTTCCACAGCAAAATTCATTAAGAATTTTTAAAGCTTCCTATTGTTCCGTGAGTTTGTCATTCTAGAGGAAGATTTTCAGAATACTAGTGAAGCAGTGATTTCCTTTGTTTTGAAAACTAATGTTCTGTAGCAGATCTCTGCTTCTGGCTTTGAAAATATAGCTAGACATCGGCATTATGTGTGTCAAGTATGTCATTCTACTCAAACTTAATTGTATACCTTCAGTTGTCATGTATGCAATGGTTGCACTCACAAAGGTTGCACTGAATGCTCCAAAAGAAAGTAGTGTCCAAGCATAAGCAAGCCAGAATCTTTACAGAGGAGTGTAATGACTAAACATTCCCTAGAAAAGGTATATTCATTGACTTCCTGAAGGGAAATACTGACCTGCATTCATATATATTAGTCTCCAATAGCGAAACTGAAGATGCATGCTTTTTGCCTGATTTTACATGTATGTGAAATTTAGATGCATATAAACCACCACCCCCACCACCCCCCAAAAAAAAAATCAAGTTTCCTAACTTTTTGTTGTGTATCAAAGGTTCTCCATGTATCTATACTCAGGAATGCAGTCTTACAGAACTAAGATATTATTTCGATCAGGAGTAAGTATTTCTGTCTCTAAAGTCTTCCAGGGTTTTACCTGATGACCATGCTGCAAACCAAGAGCATTGAGGTGGATAATTTAGAGCCATGGCTAATTCTGCTCATAAGCTCAGCAGGAAGCAACAAAGTCCAAATTTCTGTGTTTGCTACTAACACACATATCTACAACCACAAAGACCTCTCTAGGCCCTTCAAAGTTTGAACTTGCTTACACACCAAGAAAACGACTTTGATCACCAAATTGTGAAGATTCTTGAGGCCTTATTATCCCTCCGAGTGAAGCAGGGCTGTTTTGCAGCCAAGGAGCCTATAACCAAACCACCAAATTGGATGGAATTCAAACGCAGCAATTAAGAGGAAGCCTATAGAATACAAAATATGGTGGGAAAGGTCTGTTTTCCACAACTCCTTTCCCAAAATTGTTTATATACTTTGTATAGTGCAGAAGGGGTCCCCAAGAGTACAAGTGGAAATGATAATACAAGCCTTAAAAATAGAGGCACAGGATGGTACTAGAGATTGGAAGGTTATAAACACAGGCTCATTAATGGTCAGTGAAGAAAAGCAACTTTATGTGCTAGGTAGATCTGGCTTTAGGACAGAAAAAAATTGTATTCAGCATGTATAAATCTTCTTATATACGGTGAAAAGACAAAGGAGTTAGCAAGAAGCATAAAAGATAGCTACAGCTTCTACAAGAACAGTTGCAACGAAAGCAGAGACAGAGACAAATTACTGCACCTTTCTCCCCTGCTTAACGATGCTGCACCTGACTAATGCCATTATTTATCTGCTGGGTCCTCCTTTATCTTACACAGAGCAGATCTCTCTTTTTTTTTTTTTTTTTTGGTTTGCTGCTCATCTCATTTTGTTTCTGCAAACTCAGGTTCATGCATAAAGTATTACCTTTTGCTATATTACTTGGTTATACAAGCTGGTATTTTAAAGGGCATTTTCAAATCACAAGGTGACTGATATTGCAAGCCAGAGTATGCTATGATGCAACAGTAAACAGTTGCATAAAAACAGGGCATTCCTGAGGCAAGGAACATGCATTTTTCCGAAAGACCTGTGCAATCTGCCACTGAGTGACTGGTGTCCTGGTGTCCCAGAAAGTTACCAGGAAACCCAATTAAGTCAGTGAAGTGTGCCAAATGTCAGCAAACTCACATTTGAATTCATGGATAAGCATCCCCAAAATATTTAGATGTCAAAAACAAACAAACAAACAAACAAATGGAAATCACTGAACTTGGCCGTATAGACAGCTAAACTATGGACTGGTCCTTCCAGTGGACTATTTACTAACTACAAGTGGGAAAAAAATACATAGCGACTAATTGCTTCCCCTGAGTGGGTAACCTTTCTTCAAGACTAGATCCTTGATTTTCCTTCCTGATATTTTACTTCAGTGACTGCTGTTCTTTAACATTGTTTGATTTCTTGCTCTATTGCTTGTGAAAGCATCTTCAGAACAGAAGATATACTCCAGAAGTAAATAGCTTTGATTTTATCTTCAGTTGGAAGGTAAGTTTGTTTAAATTTATTTTATATAAAGCCTGTGTGCATTTTTTTAATTCTTACTTCTGACCAAGTTTTAAAATCTATAGAAATATCACTCAGAAAAAAAAAATCATTATGAGATTTTGTTTTCATGCTTCCATAGCCTCTCAATGAAATCTATGACAAGCTCTTTATGTCTCAAGAAATTTAAACCCCTTCTGAGAATCCCTTAGCAGCCAACTAAAAGATACTATCAGAAGATACCAGCGTTGTATGTAGAACAGTGTGAAGAATTATGCCTTAATTGTTTGTTTGTTTATTTGATTGCTTGTTTTCCAGAGATCGTAGCTTCTTTCATTATCAAACAGGCTTGTCTTATCTTTGCAAAGGCAATTCCTGATATATTTCCAGTTCCTCAGCTAGCTGCAAAATAATCTCCAAAAAGGGGTTTTTACTCTGATGCGGTCTTCCTGCATGATGTCTGATTCTTTATTATGAACTCAGAACAAAATATAGTAGAAGAAAAACAATCTCCAGATTGGTTTTGCTGCTGCTTGGGGAAAAAAAGAAAAAAAAAAAAAAAGCATCTGAATATTTATATTTGTAAATAGTTTTCATTCATTTACTGTCTTCTAACATTCTTTGATCTAGATATTTTCTAGGAATTGTAGAATGTGTTATTTTTCCTTGTACATCTTTTTTTTGGTTTGTTGCAACTGATATCCAAATGATATCTTTTAGTCAGTGTCATGGACATTTTTATTGCTATATCTCAATTTAACTGCTTTAATTTCATTTACTTATTTACACAGTATTTCACTTACAATGTGGCTTTATTATCATTTTGATTACACATTTGTGGTTTCCATGAGTACCAGCAGATCATATTGTGAAAACACTGAACATTTACATAATACTTATTCAAAACCTTCTGACCTCATACAATCCAATTTGTGAAGCAAAACCAGTTTTCTAACATAAAGAGTTCCTGAGTCTTTTCTTAGTGCAACTAGACACTAAATTAAACCACTAAGCCTTGGTGTCTCAATTTGTAAATTTCACTGTTATCTTAGTAATATTTTAGGCTGCAAACGTTTTCTTAACATCCTTTTTTGACTTTTTTTTTCCATTTATTAACAAGAAGTTAAGTCTTGGGCATGCAATATAAAGTAATATCCATCTTTTTTTTCCATCTGGTTTTCAAAGAGTAATAGATGAGGTCTGGGAGAAGCAAAACTACATTTCATTAAGAAGGATTATTTTCAGGAATTTCTCCCTCAAATCCTGTATGCTTCTTTTTTTTATTATTATTCTTTCTTTCAAGCATCTGTGAGGCCTGGTGATGATTTTCCCCAATGTGGATACAATGACTCAATTTTAGGGCACAAATGTGTTGAACTTATCCTGTCTTCTTCCTTCTTCCCTATAAATTGGTGTATTACACACGTTCAACTGTAAGTTATCAAATCTTTGATGCTTAGAGTGCTTGAGTGCTTAGAACACTTTTCACCTTGCAGAAAGAGTACAAAAAAATCCAAAGGGTGGAGATGACTTAGAATGATATTTCCAGACAAAGCCTTTTCCTTGCAGAAATTTGGTGAAAAGGCTCTTTCTTCAGTGTTAACAATTCATTCTAAGGCTACCGCATTGTTAGAAATTGTTGTTCATATCTTCTGATCACCAGTGAGTGAATAAGAAGCACATTGCTTTAGCATGTAAATTGTTCTGTACTTAGGGGAAACAAACGATCCTTAAGAATCTCCCTAGTCAGTGTAATAGTCCGATAGGGAACTGTCTGCTTACACATAGCTGTACACATCCTTAAAATAAATCACAGCTTCAGAAGCAAATAGCAGAGTATTAGGAGCACCATGTGGATTGTAACTACCATTGGAAGAAGTAAGGTCCATAATCTAATGACTGGATTACTCCTATCCATCAGAGATGCATCTTATAAGTATGGGTAGAAGTTAGAATCCAAACAAAACCAGAACAGTCTACAGCAATTTGTGACATATCGGTGCAGTCACAGCCAGAGCAGACTGCAAAGGATCAGCCTGGAGATTTCTAAAACATCCTTAGGATTATATTGCACACACACCAGTGAAAGTGGATCATACTCAAGAGCCTATTATCTGCTGTTTTTCCTCTGATCATTAGAATGCCTTAAATTAAGACATCCAAGTATGAACTGCTAATGCATTCAAGGCTTTCATCAGTTTAATGAATTATTCCCAAAGAGCATCCATGAGATCATTACAAAAGAATGGGAATTTATTCTAAAAGAAATGAGAGCACTGTTTGCTGTGTGTCATGCCTTTTAAAACTACTCCATACTATTCTGATCAATGCTGTTTCAGGCTACCTGAACAACCTCTAGGCAAGTTCAGCTGGATGCAAGGCATAATCTAGTCAACATTCTGTGCCATGTCTGATTTAACAGTCTCAGATATTGCCTTACCTGGAATATTGCACTGCATTATACCGCAAAAGCACATTAGTAAACTGAGTGAATATCACGGAGGGTTTTTTTTTTTTTTTCTGTGAGAAATCCTTTGATTACACTTGTAGAACTGAAGCAGCTGCTGGTATTCAGACACACACATACACACACACCCAGGAGCTGGTCTGGCATTTTCTAGAGATGTTAAATGCCTTGAAGCATCCAAAAATGTCCATATTTGACATTGGTAAACATGACACTGCAAGAAAATGATCCTTCTAGAGTGGCTCCTGGAAGACAGGTAGGATATGGTAAAGATAAAAGTTACCGGGTAGCAAGTAAATCCTGCTATTAACAGTCTCTTTTTCAAGGACTTTTTTAAAGACTACAGAAAGTGGGTAAGGCAAGTATGCAGAAGCAAGTATCTCTTCTTCACCCCTTGTGTCACCAGCCTGTGATATTCATAGCTGAAAGGAAATGGGAGAGGCAGATGCTATAGATGAATTTTTCGAAAGGGCTGGATAATTTTTATAGCCAATAATAACATTTGAAGTTATGCATGTTAAGATAAGTGCTATCAAATGTCATGCCTCAGGGAATGATGATCATTACAGAAGAAAAGGAATTTGTCCACATCATTGTCTTTCTCTATGAATGACATCATTATTCAGTTTTAGAAGTATATCATAACGTCTTATCAGCTTCTGAAGCAAGTAGTAACTGTTACATGCTTGTGATTCCTATTTTAAATACTGTATTTACATGTTTTGCGTTACTGATGCTTTTTCATTTTGATAAATGATTGGAGCAAAACAATTAGGGCTTATGTAAAAATAGCACCATGTGATTACAGAGAAGTACTGTATATTTTTCTTGAAAAAAAGAAAACAATAACAAAAGAACTCTTGTTTTTAAGGTAAAAAAAGCAGATCTTTTTCCCATTCCCATTCCCATTCATTTATATTTTTTTATGCTGAGAAATGAAGAAAAGCCATAAAAGATAAATGTTTAATCAAGCATAGGTCTGTTCAGAGCTAAACTTGTAATTCCACTATCAGGAGGCTGATAACAGCTTTGAAGTGCAACAACACTTTCTGCACACACACAGTAATGACCTGTAGGGGATAAATGTGCCAAAAGGGAAATCCATACACTGTTTGATTTACAATCTCATTTTTAATGATAGGACAAAGAAATAGCAGCAGAATGCACTTGTAAATCTTTCTGTTTTTCAGACTTAGCTTTCAGAAAGCGAATATAACCAGATAATTTAAAGTTACTTGTGTCAAATGGAGAGTAACTATACAGACTGTGATTTTACAATTGCACGGAACCTTATTTAATCCTTTATTTGTGGGTTGCACAGTAAGGAAGTTAAAAAAAAAGTTTACATCAAAACTAAAATTCAGAGTTTGTTTAGATCAAGGTAGTTAAGTTATTCTTTCTGTAAGTAGTGTGACAAGCCTAAGAATGAACGAGTCTTTCAGAGACAAGATGTTGTGAGATCTATGGTCAAGGTCACAGACCTATATGCTTTTCTACAGTCACAGCAAAGAAGGCGGTACACTGTTGTATCAGACCAGAAATGAGTAGCTAGAACCAGTGATCAAGTTCTGGGAAATTCTTTGGATGACTTTCCTGACGTATACCCCTTTTGAAGCCCAAGGAAGTAAACACGTGCGCATTATCCATACCCACACAGAGCCAGGACAAATTAGTTTGCATTTTTAAGTTCGTCCAGGGAAAATAAATCCATAGGCCCTGTTTCCAATAGGAGCTTAAAGTGAGCTTCAGGAGAAAATATAGCTGAACTTGTAGGTACTAAGGTTATATTTATTTTATCGGTAACTGAACTGATGTTTATGTAAAAAAAATGCAGATTATTTAACTATTTTTATTCATGTTTGGCAAATAAAACTACATATCCAGGTTTTAGAAAATGAATTCTGTCTTCATTTAATCACAGCCCAAATTGCTAATAGAAAAGTAGAAAAAAAATTTCTCAATATACTATCAATCCTTAAAATTTGACATATTTTAAAATCGTACAAGTCCATGTTAGGTCCAGAAAAGCCTATTAAATATTATAATCTGTTGAGAAAACATCATATTTAATGTAATCGTAGGGAAAAGACATTTTCTTTTGTTAAATTAAAAATGAAAAATCTTATTATCTCAGCTTCCTATTTTAGATAAACAAGTAGAACAATAGTTTCAAAGAGGACAGTAATCACAATGCATAATGTGTCTGGATAATCCCAAAGACAAAAAAAAAATTAAAATATCAAAATAATTTTATCTATTAAATAAGCAATTATAAATAGCTCTGAAAAAAAGTAAATACTAAAATAGTGTATGGCAAACATCAAAGTGGTATCAGCTGACATATGAGCAGTCTCTAGAAAAAAGATATTTATCTACGGCATTACAAAAAATGAAAATTCTATGGAAAAAATATATTTATAGTATAACACATTTCTACCACATCCTGAAAACTCTCTCACGTGGTGATATGCAACATAAATTTATCACAGACATGTCTCATATCACCTAACACTGCAAATGTTAATATGTTTTGTGTTCCTGTAGAACTGCTTAATTCTAGACAGCAAGAGGTTTATATTAAAGATGAAATTTACTGTTTAATCTCTACCATCCACTAGACCTTCTGGACTGCCATTTAGCATGAAGGAGATTTACTGAGGAAACTGCATTCTTAGTTTTTAGTTTGTTTTGGTCACATGAGTCCTTACAGCACATGAACAGAAGTTCTCTTTGCCTGTGGAAGCTCCCAAGCTGAAGATAAAGACTAACTGGATGGAGGGTAGTCACTTAGTTTAGTGCAAGTGATGATGGTACAAAAACAAAGAGTGTATTTAAAATGTCCATTTCAATCCCAAATAGCAGTATTTCTTTGGGAATTAATTATGCAAAATTCTCTTTAAAATAAAGCCTGGTTTTTCCAGAGTCTATCATAGAAAAAACTTGAAGACTTCTGAGAAGTCAAACTACAAGGAGATATCCGTCTACATGCAAGTCAGAGAACACAAGCCAAAGACATAGCTTTGCAAAATATGTTATTGAAACGTATTGTTGTTTATGTTTAATTAGACAATCAGAAGACACATCTGACTTATGGAAATAAAGATTCTTACCTACAATAAACCACTTAAGCTGTTACAGAGAACTTCAAGAAAAGAAGGTTCTGACCGTTGCCAATATCTGATGATGCCATCTGAAATGCCTCTATCTGCCTAAAGGAGCTAAGTATGCTTGATTTCTGTTCCGTTTATGATTGTTCTTGCAAGCAATAATTCATAATAGTCTACTTTGTCACCAGCTGTGCACAATTATGTAAAGAATGATAAAACCAATAGAGAATACTGGAGTCCGTGTTCACTATCTCAAGGGCTGCCAGCTTATTAGATAATAAATACAGCAGCAGTTATGAAATCCTTCTGTTGCTCACATCAAAGCATAGAAAGAGGAATGCTTGAGTCTACACCTAGTCTTTGAGAATGGAGTATTATGTCCGTTGTCTTAATCACATTCTTTTAAGTCACTGGAGAATAGAAAAAATATTCAGTTTCTAGGCTTTTTGGATAGTAACATTTACACCTACATTTGGGAGCAAAGTCTGAGTCTCAGCAATTAGCTGGCAATAGAAGGGAATACCTGACATTCTGAAAAAAAAAAAACTTATACATTTTCCATCTGGGAGATTTCTAATACACCTTTCAATTCTATATAAAAACAACTTCACCATCAACTCCTTCAGGAAGGCAATTTCATTTGGCTTAATAGCCACTTTCATTTTAAACATTGCGGTATTCAGTTTCTTTGCTTGACATTAGCAAAATGCTGTTTGTTATTTGAAAGTAAGAGCAATCCTGGTACTATCCCACTATCCACCTAAGTAATGGCTTTTTCTTTCTTTCAAATATTAACAAAGCTGGAACCAAGTGGGTATATAAAATTATAGCACTGCTTTTTCTATTCTTTTCAAAAATATTCTTTCTTAGACAGTAAAGGTACACTACACATTGAGTTTTAAGGTATGATATTATACATAGATTAAACTGATGTAGTGTGCCCCAAAAAAAAAAAAAACACCTGTGAAAATACAGGGCTTTGTGTAAGTCATTTTAGAGTGTTGCTAACCTGATCTTTCATACAGGTTTTCATACATTATAATTTAAGCTTGAATCTGTACGTATATGTATTTAAATTCCTCTGAAGTTTCTATACTTAGAAGCACTGAAAATTATTATAGTAATACATGAAAAATAATAGTGTTACTAACTTTTAATTTTCTTACTTTTAAATTGCTTTATACACTCTCTAGTTTTCTGCAGTTAATCACTTAAAACAATTTATGAGGTAAAACACATCTGTACTAGCTGGAACAAGCTCAAGTTGTCAAATTGACTACTGATTATATGTTAAGTAAATGAAAACACCGGTAAATCAGTGATTCAGTGCTTTAACACTCCATAGTCTAGAATTTATTGATTCTCTTCAGTTAAGGAAACTTGTGTTTTTCCTTTACTTTCTGAACAATCTGAGAGAGGCATATCTGAGGAGATCCTTTTCCCTCAGAAAAATAGTACAGGAAGGTGGAGGAGGTTTTAAATGATACACATCAAATTTAGTAATTTGATTTCCATACTTATATTGTTGAATTTCTCCAAAGTAAGTAGAAAAGCAAAATGCCAATTATATACGTGCTAATATCTGTTGTATACCTTAAAGTATTTGTAGTTTAGGTTCGGTTTCTATAGATTGAAAACATCTCATTCCTAAGTGATGTGCTCTGTGGAAAATCCTGAAGAGATGTTGACATGAGACCTGTCCTGGTTGGAGTACTGTTACAGATCATGTCAAGCAATGAATATTTAACTCTTAGGTCTTCAGTGGAAAGGATCCAGGCACATATCTTTAGGCGAAGTTGTGGGACAGTACTGCCTTGCTCTATCCTTCATATTTTTAGTCTTTCCCTCTTGAAGTCCAGTCCACTGATGAGCACACATACCAATACTGAATAAAAATAAAAATAAAAAGATAAACCTTTTCCCTATAGTTTCTTCCTGGGTTTCTACCTCTTGTAATCAATTACGCCTTGGCCAAGGCAACAAAGTAGAGCCTGAGTTTGTGAGAAATTGGGACCCACCAGGATCTTGTTGTACTCTGTGTTCTAGGGACATTTGTGTTCAAGTCATATTTTTTTTTAAAAAAAAAAAAAAAAAAAAAAGGAAAGAAAAGAGAAATAGGATCAAATAAGGGAAAAAAGGAGTAAAAAAAGACTATTTCTAAAACTCAAAAAGGCTGGAAAATGAATTCTTTCTCTTAGTCCTAGCAGCCGACACATCAGTAATTTTCTGTCATTCATCTCCAAAATGTTCAAAGCTACAACGGGCTAGGATTGTATAAAAATAAGTATATTTGAGTATATTTGTAGACATACAGGCAAATGCCTTTATCTGCTGAAATCTAGGTCTTCTTTATAGGCATCTGGTGCCCAGAATATGTGAAAAATGAATAAATGTTAGCTATGACTGTCTCCTGATACATCTCCCTGTCTCTAGGACTACTGAGCCAAAGCTGGTGAAATTGTCTTTAATAGACTTAGTTCCTACATTTTCAAGATTTGATTTTTCTTTTTTTTAGTACATTTTAGTGGTCATTAACTTATCAAAAAAGGGCCTTTGGAGAAGCAGAAATCTCATTACAAAGCTTTAATTTTTCTCTCATATGTTACACTTACAAAAAGAAATGTTATCATTTAATCTGGCAATGTGTGCTGCAAGCTGCCTGAAGCTATATTTTGACTAGTGAAATATGAACCTCAAAAGATTTAAAATTCTGTTCACTCAGACAATGTCTAAATGCTCATATTTTTATTTAAATATCTTCAGCCTATATGTCTGTGGTGGAAATTTCTCTGCCCTATATTCAGCATTTTTGTAAAATAGAAATCTTACAGGTAAAGTCAGAAAAACAAAGAAAGGTTTAGATGTTCTTTTAGGCTTCAATTTTTATATTAATGTACTTACCTATTTTTTTCATATTTTTTTCAATGTGGTAATACAAAAAATAATGCATAAACCAGAGCCTGAGTTAGTTAAAAATTAATATAATGAAACTTTCATTGAAATAAAAACACCATCAGGAAAGATCTTTTAAAAGCTCCTTTTCTGTTATTTCTGACATTTGCACAGATTAGCTACCTATGTAGCTGAGTGACAAAATTATGTGCATTTTATTAAAATATGGCTGTCTAACAGATTGTTTTAAGTTTTCAACTGAAATTATGGCTGTAAGATTGAAAAAGCTCTTTCATTTCTAAGTAAATCTTTTATTAGATTTTATGATAGCAAAATATTTTATGACAGCAAGTATTCTTTATTTAGAGTAGTCAAGAGTGTTTATTACATACAGGTTTGTATTAAAGCCCAATGATGCACTTATAAGTTATCATTAGGTGATGAGTTTAAGCCATGGAAGAAGGACCAGAAGGACCCTTCTTCTCAGGGACAGACTTCTTTTCTCTTTGTGTAATTCTGTATGCCTCATTGAAAGATGAAATGAACACAGTGAGTTCATAAGCGAACAAAGGTATATTTGTGGTGTCCATGGAGCACAGATCTGAGTGTCTCTTTTGCTTTTTCAGCAGTGACATTACTGAGAGAGATTTAGTTACTCCTATTCATTCCTTTCTATTTCTGCTTTTTCTGCCTTTTTTTTTTTTTTTTTTTTAAATTTAAATTTCCTAACATCTGTAATTTGGCATGATATGATGTGATCCACATCTTGCATTATCCTGGATCAGGACTTTAAAGGAATAGAACTTTGCCAAACAGAAAAAAAACCACCAATCTCTTCCTCCTTAAAAATAAATGAAAAAAAAAAAGACAAAAAAAAGACAGATTGAGAGGTTGAGGAATGAAAAAAAGTATAAAGTTTACAATAGTTCATAATTCTATCCTTGATAGCTAAGAAGTCAAGTTCCAAGTAAGAAGCACAAATAGTGTATAGCTGGACAGTACTCAGAGTTGAGTAAAGTTAGGTTAAAACATCATCTGGGAGAGAAAGAGATATCTATAACTATTTTTTGATTAAATATTTATCATCCAACAGTCTTCAAGAGCCTAAACAGAATACTAAGGAAGTGTACAGTAGACAGAAATCCACCTCAGCTAGTCTATGTTGACTTTCCTAGAGTGAATTCCACACATATTTCTGTCTGTCTCAACTCATGCTCATAGCTGTGAATCATATTTCCTGACATCCAGCTGTCTCTCTGTATGTTAAAGAGACCCTAGATGTCCACATGGGTTTGTGCGTTTGCATCTAAAAGCCATATTTATGTTTGAGAATATGAAGCATTGTTTGGCTGAATCCCTGACAGTTATAAATAATATTGATTGTACTGCCAAATTGCAGGAGGATGTCACTTTCTACATTTTGGAATGGCCAAGGGATATTTTACTTCAAGCTATTTTCCAAGATATTTTGCAACATGGGACTTGTGGCCTCACCTGTTCAAAAGCTAGTACACTGCAAACAAGAACTGAATGGAACAAGACTTGACATGTGTCATGATCTACAGCTGGCAGAACAACACCTGAGAACAGTCCTGGAAAGATATATACTGAAGTATCATCATGGGTATATGATGAGCAACCTGCACTGACATCTGTTTGTAAAAGATCCTTGAGATGAATACCCAACACCACACAGAAGCAGAGGGCTCAAGGTGGAATCATTGTGTGTTGGAGCCCAGCTGCCAAATATCATTTAGCCGGATGGATGATTTCTTTGTGGTGGTAAATGGAGAACAGACATCACTTCTTATCCTTGTTGGCTTCTCTGCAACATTTCACAGAGAGTGATAATGAGAGATTACTGAGGGAAATGTAAAGGATGTATAATGTATATATCAAAATGGTCTAGCACCTTTTTTCCATGTTTACCATCTTACTTCTTTCCCACTAAGCTTCACAAATATCACTTCTATCTTTAGTCTATTCACATCCACAGGCAGATCCTGCATGTGATAGACACATCATGAGCTAGTACAGGAAACACAGATCTCACCACGATAGCCAACACTAGAAGTAGTAAGAGGGAATCAATTGTTCCAGAAGAACTTGATAGAACTGAGCTTGAGTGAAGAACGGTGAATCTGAGCAAATCAGAGATTAGACTGAAAGAAATGTATATACTGTTTAGATTCCTGAATGATCTCACAAGCATCATAATTTCCACCCCATTTTCTTTGAATTTCCTGCAGTTGCCTCTCCTAACATACTCTCTTCATTGTTAGGGATCTCTCTGTTTCAAGAGTTTGCTTGTCTTAATCTCAATCTTCCAACAAACTCTTGCCCATAGTGCATTCCAAAGTGATTAGCAGTTGAACACCTGAAGTTGTTAGGCAATCTTATGCATAAGTATTGCTATCAACGCATTAATATAGTGGCAAATACAAGAATGAAATAAATGCAAAAAAAAAAAATAGTTTAAAGAGACATCGACTATCAGTAAATATCTTTCATTACAGCTCTCATTGGGAATGGATTAAGTAAACTAATACAAAATCTTTGTCTTTAATTATCTTTTGAGGATTCTTTATTTTTTTCAAAATACATTATTCCAATTGTAAAATGATATTACTCTATAGTAAAATCAAAGTAATATTTTTATCACCAATACATAAATTAGTCTAAAGCCTATCACAAGGTGAAATAATGTTTGAAAATGGCTACTTTGCTCTTGTGATTTGTTTGGCAAGATCAGGTAAATTAAATCAGGTTACATACAACTCTTTTAGCTATGTTACATTTCTCTAAAATATCACTTACTAGCAATGTAAGCAATTATCAAGAATGAAAGTTCTTGATCCAAATTAACATCAGTAGCTAGGCTACAAAGAAGCCTGTGGTGCAAAGAAGTTTGATATGTAGCAGTCAGTTTAAAGAACAATCTAAAAATGAATTAATTAAAAGAATAGAGTATGACAACTTAAAATAATGTATTATAGTGTCTTACATATATTTGAAATAACTCCTTTAAAATTAGCTGAAAAAAGAAAATCCTAAACACAGATAACAATGCTATTTTTTCCTTTGTAAAAGGGTAATTTACCTTGCTTTGACATAAAAAGACTGTAAAAAAGAACCTATTGATTGTTATAACAGACAACAATGGGCCACGGTATGCATACAAATGCTATGCATCATAACCTCTAAGAAGTATCACACCTTATTGCTATTTTATTTTTTAAAGGGAAAACATCCTGGAGGTAAAACATAATAATAAAAAAAGAAGGTAGTGTGAATATAGAATATAGCAATTTATTTTTAATATGAAAATTTGAAAAAGTAAAGAATATCTGGAAGATCTGTTGCTCTTCTTTTGTATGTGTGTGTGCATTTTCTATACTGGACCATAAAACCACATGGCAATCCTCAGCAGTCCATTCAGACCTGGCTGCCCAGGACTGTGTCTGACTGGGTCTGGGAAACTTCCAAGGATGGAGCCAGCAAGGCTGCCTTCTAGGCCAACTAGCTCCACTGCTGGCCTGTCCTCAAGGGGAGGAGTTTTGTCCATCTCATTAATCTCTACTCCTCCTGACCCAGCCCCAGCCTCTGCCTCCTTGCACAAGGCAGGACTCCAGCCTCCACCAGAGAGGTGGCTCCCGCCAGACTTGCTCCATTCTATCAACGTGTTTGTAGATGTTGTTCGTATTTTCACTCATGTTTCCTCTCACTAGAGCTTCTTTTCCATACTCTAACCATTTAAATTTCAAACAATTGCTATTCCAGGATAACACTTTAATAGAATAGCTCTCTTCTGAAATGATGATAGAATTTTGTTTCTTCTTTTCTGTGCTTGAATAAGAGCAGCACAATTTTAACCTCAGCAATATTCATTATTTCAATGAATTTTAACGTAACCCTAAAGCATTTGAAAATTCTAATGAACTTACTTAATATTTATTTTGATATTTGAGATGATAGTTTCACAATGTGCTCTGATCCAGAAGATGTTCTTTCCCTCTATTACACATAATTGCATATTATTTTGCATTCAGGGCAGATTAGAAACAGAATTTTTTAGTAAACTAAGATGAAGATTAAGGCATGTAAATATCATTCTCCCCAAGATTAAACACCACAGAAATCAGCAGAGTTACACAGAGAATAAATATAGTCCAACAAGTCAACTGTAAGATAAATTCAATTTAATGTGGCAAAAGTCTGTGGGATGTTGAGGAAGAAAGTTTTATTTATGTGACTTTATTGATAACTCCATTGACATTAGATATGACAATAAACACTGTAAAAGCAATAAACATCTCTTCAATTTTCGTGTCTGGGACTCAGTCCTACTATTTTTAAGCTGGGAATTTTATTCAGTTGCGTACAAGCTCTCATGCTGCCCAGGGGGTATTTATTTCTGTTTGAAAACTTAGACAAGAGCATCTGGTTTTGCTTGGACCAAGATCTTACGAATTTTTCCTATGCAGAAAGTATAAAGGACATGGCAGAGGTAGGTGAGGTAGACTGAGCACACTGAGGGTCTGAGAAGTCTTGCTGCTGGTCAAAGGACACCAAGGATGAGTCGCTGTGGCTGATGCCTCTGATGAAGTCTTTCATGCTACTTGCTCTTGGCTCTACTTAACTGGAGTCTGCTTGGCTGTCATCCTCCTTAAAGCTGCATTCTTTGGTGGCTGGAAGTAAAAATCAAACAAACAAAAACAACCCCAAGCATCAGTTTCCATTCTGTAGCAAATTAAAAACATTGAAGTTCTTACGAGATCAGGACATTGTTCTGTATAGATGTGACTGAAATAAGGCTGCTGCTATTGATCTGTGAAATGTCTGTGTCTGCACTAAAATTTAAAAAAAAAAATATCTGCAAATATTATTCTGGAGCATTCATATATATCTCTGGATGACTGAATCATACTACTGATAATATGATGTGTTGCTAATTTAGTAAAATTTTGAGAGGTTTGAGTAGACTTCATAAAAATAATAAATAATTCAAGCATGGAAATAAGAGTAGGACATTTTATTTATAATTATATCATATTTTCTGTACAGTCCCCCCCTCTGCAGCAGTCTTTGCTTATTTTCTCCTAAAACATAAATTTTATGATTACGTTACATCCTCCCTTATTTTGGGGGGAATTATGTTTGTTATATATAAATACCCTCATGTATCCTATGATTTAATAATCACTCTCTTTTTTTAAGTTAAATTACATTGTCTCTTGCATTTTATGATTAATGTACAAATATAAAAATCCCCAATAAACAACTTATTACAGTATAAATCTACCCGAGCTGTATTTATACAGCTTGAGAATGACAGTTTTGATTGTCTTTCCCTTTTAGAATTGGAACAAAGTGTTTGCAATGACAGCACTGCTGTCTAATCTATTCTACCTGATTGGATTTTTTTTTTTACCTGTACACACCAGAGAGCTATACCAGAAAATATTATGATATTTGCAATAATGCTTTCAAGAAACAAATTCTCACTGGACTCATATTAAATGTGTTGTGAATATTGGTAAGAAATTCAGTCAGGATGTTTGTTACTAAGAATGAAGTTCTTGTTGGTCAATGTATATTACTACTGTATTTGGGTTAAATGATATATATGTACTTATTTATCTGTGGAACACTGTAAAACCACTTACTCTTAAAATTCTGGAAATTGTCTGAACAGGAGAGGAGGGAGGAACTAGTGTGATAAAATCATAAATGTTTTCTTTATCATTACTGAAACTCTAATTTTCTTGCTTATTGCTTGAGTTGATAAAACAAATAGAAGAAGGAATCTCAGAGAGATTTCTTTAATATGCAAAATGAATTTCAATGTTCTCTCCTGCTGGTGTTTTTATGGAAAACGTGACTAGATGCTACACATGGAATAGAAAAATCTGCATTTAGATGGAAGTATTATGAAATGCATGATATGATACAAAGTAAGTCTTTTAATGGAGATAGCGAAGTGTTGCATTATATGGTTGAGTGGAAAGACAGCATGCATATAGGCTTTTATGTCCAGCTGCCCTGATTTGCCCAAGAGATCTCACTTTGTTTGAATTTGAACCTAATATTGGGAGAAAGGAAAGAGAGGGGAATGATCAGTTCTTTTTCCAAGTAGCATATTGAGATCTCTGTAAATCACCACTGTAAACAATGATGTTTTGAACTTACATGGCAATTTCTTTAAAAGGGTCCTAAGTGTTTTACAGTCAAGAATTAATTAAGCTTTTCGGTAGTGTCTTTGTGCAATAGATAAAGTGGTGTAACCATGATTAAAATTATACCCATAGGTTTTAACGACTGTTTTAAAGGCACTGCAGTAACTCATTTAGTTTAAATATGCCCCCAGAGACTCATACTTTATTGAATTTTCTTTTTTTGTATTTCTTTTTGTTAGTATAACTGTAAAAAAGAACTTATAATCATTGAACAAATTGGTGATTTATTATTATCAGTCATTAAATGCAAATTATTAAAAAAAAAGATAAAGACAATGAACAGTAAAAGAATTTAAATTTCTTTGTTGTGAAGAGTAGACAAAATATTTATTTTATGTGAAAATTATGGGAGTCATCCTCTGATATTCAGAATTTTTTTTTAATTAAGATGGACTGTTGTGGTTTGATGGGCAGGGGCAAATTTGGTAAGAGATGAATCCCCTTGCGTTCCAGTCGGTCCTCAAAGGTTAAAGGGACTGGATGGCTGGACTTATCTCTTAATAGGGACACCGAATACTGTGGTAACTATAAGCCCGACTCTGGCAGTACCGGTTTCACCAACAGTGTGTCAACTGCAGGTCCAGTGGCTTTCAAAACAAGTAGTTGATTTCATGAATAGCACAATTTATTCAAATGCAACATTTTAGAGAGCAGGTTTCGGATGCCAGTACAGGAAATTCTCTATTACAATGTGGGGTTCTGTTGCCTTTCGCAGGCGTGGCGACCTGGTTCAGGAACGGCTCGGCGACTCCCCCGCCGTCGTCCGGTCCATCAGCCCGCTGACACCAATGTGGTGGATGGCAAATGGTGTTTATTGCTTTGTAACACCTCGTTTTATAGCCTAGGTATGCAAGGTCACTTCCGTCTGCTTACATCAGTAATCAGACACCACTGGCTATCAGGGAGGCTAGGGAGGGGGCTCTAGGGGCACTATCTTCCCATACAGCGCGGTATCTTCCGGTCGCCAGACTCTAACTACCCACAGGGTTCTTAGCTAGTACCTAGTGTACAAATGCACAATTATCACTCATCCAGAAAATGAGAAAGGACTGTCAGTCTTGAGAAGTCTCCTCAGGCAGCCACCTGACCAGAGAGGAGGAAAGAGGTTTATTTCTTTGTTCTGCTGTTCCTCTCTTCTGTGTTCTGCTCTTTTTCTCTTTGGTCGTTTCCCTGCGTTATTGTTTTCCTTCTCTGCTGTTTCCCTTCTTCTCCTCTGTCCTCCCCACTTCGGTCTTCTCTTCCTTTTCTCAGTTCACCTTTTATATATTTTATTTTACATTCAAGTGGAGATTGAGTGACTCTAGTCATACATGCTTTTGTTATTAATTGGTCTAAAAAGTCTCCCAAGTTAATCAAAATGTAAAGAGCATGCTCAGTGAGGAGTGGTCGTTCCTTGGAAGCGGGTGACTTCTTGGTTGAGGTTGTGTATTGGTATTATAATGGGGTTAGAATGAGGAGAAGTCTGAGCAAAGTCCATCGGAAGGGACTGATCTGTCACCATTGTTGGCCCAGCATCAGACATCTAATCGTGCTATGTGGCTTATCAGCTGCATGGTACAACTAGGTTGCCACCTCTGCAGGGAGTATAACAGAGTTTGGCCATGGTATCTTCACTCGGCTCCACCCTTCATTCACTCATCAGCCGCAGGGCACCAACTGATAACCAGCTCTGCAGGGAAGCCAACAAAGTATGGCCACGGTGTCCCCATCGTGCTCCACTCTACCTTTACTCCTCTTAGTGTGTATTAGGAGGGCAGATTGTGTTGCCAAGGGAATTGTGGAGAAGTAGATTCCATACATACCAACCATCCTGGAAGTGATAACTGTCTCTCACCTCAAGCAAGCCTCTGTATTGCCATAGCTTCTGTTAGGCCTTGTTTTTTTCTCTAATTTCCTTGTTCTCCTGCAGTTCTCCTACATAGTCCCAGATGGGAAGCATCTAAGAGTGCTGAGGAGTTGAGGAGTGCTGAGCAATAACTGGCAGGAGTTATTGCTCAGCTGCTCTCCATCATCTTGAAGAGGTTGTGGAGAGCAGGAGAGGTGATGGAGGACTAGAAGAGAGCTAATGTCACTTCAATCTTCAAAATGGCCAAGAAGGAGGAGCCAGGAAACTACAGGCTGGTCAGCCTCATTTCCATCCCTGGAAAGGTGATGGAGCAGCTCATCCTAGAGTCCATCTCTAGGTATATCAAGGAAAAGAAGGTGATCAGGTCTAATCAACATGAATTCACCACGGTGAATCCATGAATGAATCTGATTTTCTCTGTGATGGCGTGACTGGATGGATGGATGGATGGATGGATGGATGGATGGATGGATGATCAAAAAGCCATGGATGTTTTCTACCTTGACTTCAGCAACAAGACTTTCAACACAGTCTCCTATAACATCCTCATAGGAAAGCTCTGGAAGCATGGACTGGATGAGTGGAGAGTGAGGTGAACTGAGAACTGGCTGGATGGTAGAGCTCGGAGGGTAGTGATAAATGGGCCTGAGTCTACTTGGAGGCCTGTGGCCAGTGGTGTCCCCCAGTGGTCAGTATTGGGCCCAGTGCTGTTCAGTTTGTTCATCAATGACTTGGACGAGGGCACAGAGTGCACCCTGAGCAAGTTTGCTGATGACACCAAACTGGGTGGAGTGGTCAACACTCCAGAGGGCCGTGGTGCCATTCAGAGGGACCTGGGACCTGGACAGGTTGGAGAGTTGGGCAGAGAGGGACCTCGTGAGGTTCAACAAGGACAAGTGCAGGGTCCTGCACCTAGTGAGGAATAATCCCAGGCACCAGTATGGATTAGGGACTGCTGGAAAGCAGCTCTGTGGAGAGGGATTTGAGAGTCCTGGTTGACAACAAGTTAACCATGAGGCAGCAATGTGTACTTGTGGCTGAGAAGTCCAAAGGGGACCTGGTCTGCATCAGCAGGAGCATTGCCAGCAGATTGAGTGAGGGGATACTGCCCCCCTCCTCAGGCCTGGTGAGGCCACACCTGGAGTATTGGATGCAGTTCTGGGCTCCCCGGTACAAGAGGGATGTGGAGCTTCTAGAGAGGGTTCAGCGTAGAGCAACAATGATCAAGGAAATGGAGCATCTATTGTGTGAGGAAAGACTAAGCGAGCTGGGCTTGTTTAGCCTGAAGAAGGGAAGAGTAAGAAGAGTTCTTATCAATGTGTATGAATATCAGAGGAGTGAATGTAGGGAGGAGGGGGCCAAACTCTTCTCAGTGGTCACCAGTGACAGGAAAAGGGGTAACGGGCACAAGCTGAAACACAGGCAGTTCCATGTCTATGTGAGGAAGAATTTCTTTCCTGTGAGGATGATGGAACCCTGGAACAGGCTGCCCAGAGACGCTGTGGAGTCTCCTGTTCTGGAGATCTTCAAAATGAGCCTGGGTGCCACCCTATGCCAAATGCTCTGGGTATCTGTGCTCGAGCAGGGGGGTTTGACTACATAACCTCTAACGGTCCCTTTCAACCTTAAGTCTTCTGTGATTCTTTCTAAGTGTTAGCAGAGATTTGAAGAACTGATGTTTTTAAGTTCTCAAATTATATAATTGTGGTAAAGACATGGAGCCAAGATACATGATGTAAATCGGTAGAGATCCTTGATCAAATTATGAATTAAGTCAAAATGAAATCTACTTCAAGAAAAAGTTGAGAAGCACAAATGGAGAACCAAAATTATGACGCATGGAGAACAGACATCAATATTGAAATCATGGAAATTTTCATAGAAAGTTTAATTTAGGCAGAATTTTTCATTTTGCATGAAAACTAATAATAACAAATTACTTGGATACTTCAAATAATAATCACAGAATCATGGTCTAAATTTTAAATTATTTTGTGGCCCAGGTCATGACCTCCTTTTGATCTGCTAAAACAACTTTCAGAATGGGATCCTGTACCTAAATGTACAGTGTGATCCTTAGCATGATGATGATGATGGTGGTGGTTATAATGATGGAGAACCTTCTTAGAGGTTCAGTAATCCTTTCTTTAAAACCCTTCTTTGCCACTGAGAAATTAGAGCAAAACAAACAAGCAAAAGAAAAGTCAGGATGTGAAAACAAATGAAGAAAAAGACAAACAAACAAAAAATAAACAGAAAGGTAGTTAGATATAACAGGTATTTGTTTACTGGATATTTTAAAGCAAACTCTGCGGGCATAGTGTTCTCTTCCTGCTTTCTCTATACATTGTATAGATTTTCTATTATTAATTTTTCAATATTAGGAGAATGTCCAAAGTATACTTTTTAATGATTTTGAGAATGATATCTAGCCCTTACTAAAAATTCTATATTCTAAAGCATTGAAAATATTCATTAGTAGGACTGGTAATATTAATAAACCATTGTGCAATCATTTATGATTCTGCATTTTTGTGGGGTTTTCTTAATGAAATCCCCACATATTTCCAAAATATCTCTGTTCTGACAAACACAGTTGCATCTGATTTTCTGTAGCTCTGCTTCTAGTATTATTGATGCTTAACCCATGAATGCCCTTGAATGTGCTTGACAGAATATCCCCTTACGTTACTGTGCCATTGACTGAAATAAAATTGCAAGGGGGACAGATTTTATTGAAATGACAAAGAGTGACCTTAGGATGTTTTTGTATGTCTTAGAGTACTTTCTATAACATTTAAAATAATGGGGACACACTAAGTGGTATGGCCAAGGCAAGCTGAGGTGGCCTGTTGGGGTTAATGGATGACTTTTCAGCTCAGTAATCAAATATAATACTGTGCTTTAGGACTCCAATAAAGATACACACATGTGGACTAATGGCTATTACTCTAATACGCTTTCAACCTTGAATACACTTTAAAGACATTGCTTGTCATTTCAACATTACATTGTTGCAGTCTACGAAATACGTTTCACTTTTCTTTTACATGATGTGGTGAAACTGAGAACAATTGTGACTTTTTTTTCTGATTCAAACAAAGAACTGCTCTAATCAAATCTTCAAATGCAGTGCTACTGTCAAAAAAAGGTAGAATCTTAGTAACTAGAAGTATAACATCAAAGCTCATACTGACACTAATATGAAAGCCGATATGAATAAAAACATTCTTCTTTCATTCTGCTACATTTACCACAGACTGTGAAATAAATTAATCTGCATGTTCTCCTTCGGATCCAGTCCAAAAAGCTTAGCTTACTTAACTCCAAGATGGGATTTCTTGAAAATGAAGTTGTTGGTGGGGAGGGAAGAAGAGAAAAATGTTAGGATTTTAAGATTTATTTTGACATCTCCCTTAGAGAAGAGAATGAGGTGCAGGATATAGCTTCTGCAGATTTTTCTAAAGTAACTGTGCAGGATAGATTTCTGCTTTTTAGAAAGGCTTATTAACAACATCTCCACTATAGAAAATCACTGAAATCATTTAATCCAGCAAACAATATCTGGCAGAGAGAAGGGACTGACCAGATTTCTGCATGTTTTTCACTTGAAGTTTTTTAAGTGTGTTGACATAGTGATAGCTAAGCAATATCTAAATGCACCAGTTTCAGTGAGCATGCATGGCTCTCTGCTAGAAGAGCTTGGCTGCTTCTGGGACCGGCTGCCCGCGCCTGTGTGCTCTTGGCCTCCAACTTCTTACAGTTAGGAATGCAGTTAGGAAAGAGGAGTCGGCTGGCTTGTAGCTGCTCAGTTCCAGAGATATTTTTTTAATACTTACCAAAGAATGAAGTACAGCATATAATCATGCACAGATGACACATATACATTACACATGCATACATTACACACACATGTACACAAAGGGAAATAGGAAAATGTGAGCAGTGGAACAGATGGGCCAGCTTTAATAATACAGACACTTTCACCAGAGCTCTCTTGCCTCCCTTTTTACACTACTGAAGTTTTATTCATGTAGTAATTATACTGCTCAGATCATTAAATTCCAACTTCTGATGGTTCTCCATGTAATCTATTACCCTAACAACTGCAGGACTGATCCAAAGGCCATTTTAGTTAACAATAACCAAACGAAGATTACAAGGAGATTTGTAATAGAGACCCAAAATGAATAATGACTATGTTCAAAGAGGTTCAAAGTTGAAAAAACTTTTCTTTTTCTTTTTTTTTCCATAAATAGTATAACAATAGTTTATTTTCAACAAAAATAAAAATATGATTAAATTGCTTTGCCAGGTTCTCAGAGGTTTATTATCATGAGACCTTTTGGTATCTTTCATTATCTTTGTGATCCAGTATGAAATATTTCTTCTTAACGGTCAAGGTTATTGGTGGTGAAGAAAGCTTTTTGGTAGAACAATCCAGTAAGATGCTCCATTAAACTCAATCATTAAATCCATTTCATTATATTCCCTATTGCTCTAAACAGAGAAATTCAATAATAATGGAGACTCAGAAGTTAACATTCTGTGATGGATTAATGATTGATATTTTTCCATGTTAATATTGTCAGGCTAAGAATACAAGCATAGGTTATTATTATTATTCATTTCCACCACCTGTCATACTGAACCTTTAGCAAACTTGCTCTGGTTTCTTCTGTTTAATAGACTGTAAGGTATTGACCAGGAGTTAAAGCCCGCTCATTTCCATGACTAACGTATTTCTGCGAAATAACACACATTTCTCTTGCTGCCAGTGTTGCAGTTTTGAACACTTTGGAAGGAAACTTGACATTTCATAAATCCATCATTGGAATTGTGTGACGGAATGAATATGTCAAGATGTCTGAAACCAAAAGAATGAAAAGGGGAAATAGTTATGCTTACAAAATTAGTGTGTTTTTTTTTTTCCTTAAAGCTGGGAATTGAAATTAAAGGTGTTTTACAAAGAAAAGTAAGAATTGAACATTTACTAATAGTAAAAACTAATGCAAGGAAAAATACAGTAAATTTAAATGGTATTTTGGTCACATTTCCTAGCTTTTCCAAGTATCTGGCAAAATATTCAAAATATTTTTTTTCCCCATGAAAGTACCCTCAATAACGTAAAATACTTTATCTAGTGACTGCACAAATGCAGGTGAATCCTACTATGCACAAGAATTGAAAAAACATCAAAAGAATTTCTCTCTCTAATCATCTTTAATATATATAATTTTATGATAATGCACTTAACTTTCACTTTTATCTCATGTACAAATCAATGCCAAAACTTTCTGTTTAAAATCTTTAGACACTAAATATTTGGCAGCGTCCTATCCTGAGAATTCTATTCCTGAGGTAAAAAATTCACTGAAGCTGAGGAAGTTGTTTGGTGAAACATGTTCATATTTCTTAAGCCCAGCAGGTTTATATGTGACTCACTCCTTATGTGACTTATAGATCTTTAACTTTGCTTTATAAAACCATGACTGCCTAACAAATTAATGAATTCTATTGATTATGTGGCTTTTGCATGGCAAATTTTTCATACTTTTTTTGCTGTACACTCCAGCTGCATTCAGACTTTTTTTATTTTTTTAAATGTGGCTTTCATTTTCTCTTTTATGTTACACCTCTTAACATATTAGGCCTGTTAACAATTTATGACAGTCACCAAACTGTTCATTAAGGACATTTTTACAACTATTTTGAAATTAATTTCATATAACTTGCTGAACCTTATCTAGCTTAAGCTTTTCTTTTAGTAAATAAGGAAATGAGAAATTTTAAATTTCAAATTACTTTTCTTCCCAACGCTTTATGCTTCAGGTGTGTAGCTGAGTTCTACTGAAGCTATTTTTTCTGGACTATATTCTAGGCTTTGCATCAAATTCTTTTAGTCTTGTCTATACTAGAACCTTTTACCTTACTCTTAGTTTGCCTCTGCCTCTACACTGCAGTGTTTTTGTTTGTTTGTTTGTTTGTTTGTTCTTCCTTTGCATACCACTTTTTGCCATGTTCATGCTAAAACTCCTTCCCTAAAAAAGTGCTTTTGGGGTTTTTTTTTCTATTTATTATGTCTCTTATGAATATATCTTCTATACTTGGAACATCAATGCTTAAATTCATAAGTAGAAAGAAAACAATGGCATATTGGTCATGTAGTAATAGGAGATGTTTTATTTCAATTTGTAGTGTTCCAGTCTGGTCCATCTTTCCTGACCATTTCTCTAACATATTTAACGATACATAAAGACAACATGTACTCAGGTCATTATTCAGATCATGAATTATGCATGCCATCATTTGTCTCATGACATTGCTAATGTGAAACAGTAGAAGGAGCCTTGTGACAAGGCACCAAAAGCTGACCAAAATGCCAGCTGGAACTAAAAATCAACGGTCCATTTACCTGTCTTCTGCTTACCCTTTCTACTCATTTTACAGTACTTTCCTATCCAAAAGAGATAATCATTACAGCTTCATGATTTCAAAATGAGTAGGTGCAAAATTTAAAAAACCTACACAGAAAGATGGGAAGTGATGAGATGTCCCTCATGTTTGAGACATTACTTTGCCCGCAGCACTTGAGTTCCAGTGATCATAGATTCACATCCCATTAAGTTCTATGAGACTATT
>PTEX01000482.1:40875-51845 GCA_003342815.1 Eudromia elegans
TTTTTTTTTTTTTTTTTTTTTTTTTTTGTTAAGAGATCTACCATTAATTTAAAAGAGAAAGGAGCATATTTAAAGTAGCACAAACAACAATTTCCAAGTTAATTGAGATTTATTTTGACCAGTTAGTGAAAAATGCATATTGTAGAAAACATTTATAAAAATTTATATATAACTTGGAGAGGAAAACGTGTACGGAATTGGTCATGATTTTTCCTCTTCTCATTCTCCTATTTTTCAGTAATTTCTTGTTCAATAATGAACACATCATTTTAGCTTAGTACCAAAATTTATTGGTTTATAATAAAGTAAGTAAAACACTACTGAGAGTTTTCTAAAGGTTTATAATTAATAGACGTATTTTATCCCCAGGCACACTTACATGTGATACTTCTTTCATTTCCTTCACCACCACCACCACTCCTCCGTCTGTCTCCCTTCCTCTTACCATCCTCATAATGAAAAGTTCATATCACATTTAATTAAGAGGACTTTTTAATTCTTTTGTTCCTCAAAGTCTTGTATTAGTATAATTAGGATACCATAACTTGCTTATGAAGTGTAGAAAAGACTTTACATAAAATGCGAAGTCTATATTTATCAATAACAAATCATTATATGATCAAGATATTATAGGAATATAACAAAAATTGCAAAATGAAAATGATCTCCTTTCGGTATAGACTATTCATATAGGTCACTATGTTAGCATACCATCATATACATTAGAATACAGTGTGTAATGTAATCATACATCTATCATGCATCACCATCCTACTGCATTCACAGGGCTATTAACTCTTGCATGAGTCATCTGAAGTCTTAAAAAATTTGTCAATCTGCAGATTTCTCCTTAGAGAATAAAGATATTTTTCAAATTGAAATGTTGTGCATTATTCGTTAAAAAAGACATTATAATAACTCTCCAAATATTTTTAGACATAAAACCCATTTGCATTTATTGGAAGTGTGAAACTCAACGGTACCGTGTTAACTAATCACTGTAAAGATTTACCTCCTATATTGCCATCTTTCATGCATTTTCACACAGAATTTCACTTATTAAAACTGTGAAAAGTGCATACACATTTCAGTCACATGTAATTAGTTATCCAAAGCTGTTTGCAGGTAATTTAAATGCATATTCTTCATCTCTAGTCCTCTCAAAAGAGAAAGAAGTTTTTCATTTTAGATAAATGGATATATAAGCAGAGTTTGAGTTTCACTCTTTTAGCAAGATAGATAAACCCAATATAATTTGCCATATAATTAAGCACTTTACCAATTCATCACCCTAACAATTAAAAACCGGACTTTTACTATGAACTTGAAAATTGCAAATACATCAGTTCCCTCTGCAAGCTAGAATTTCACAGCACAAATCTAATTTAAACCTAACTTGTATCCAGATGGAAATCAAACTGAAATCTAGTTTGTCTCATCTCACTTCTCTTGGAAACTTTGTGGATGGAAAATTTGGATGTAGCATTTTACTTGTTTGTTCATTTTTTGAAGTTTGATTTGCCATTTATTTTTAAAGTATTTTTTTAATTTATATATATATATATCTATATATATATTTGTAATGTGCACTGTATTAACCTCACCTGCTTTGATCTTTCCTGGTCTGGGCCTCCTTAAATAAACAGATACCACAGAAAGCTCGAAAGAAGCTGTCTTTCCTTTTCCTTCCTTCCTCCCTCTCTCCCTCCTTTCCTCCCTTCCTCCCTCCCTCACTGATTTTACTCCTTGTTTTGATTCAGGAATGTCTCAGCCATGGTGTATTGTCAGTGAATGTGTATTCTGATGGTTCAAACCAACAGGAACTTATGCTACAAAACCTTTGCTAAAAGTGAATACCAGCCCAACTTTCTGTGCTCTTTTGTTAACTCTTCACTTGAAACACATAACCAACATCATAGAAAATCTAGTATTAGACATTGTGCATCTATCGCTTTATGTTTAGCATTATGTTGCAATATTATCTTATGAAAAGGAAACAAGATCAAAACAATTGCCAAAAGACTCACATCTTTACTTTCCTGAGCAAACCAAGACAGATAACTTTCCTGACAAAAGTCTAAAAGGTTCCAAAACTAGGTCAATACTTGGTATTTTCTAAAACAATGATGAATATCTTGCACTAAAAATCACCTCATTTTTTTCCTACATAACATTAACAGAAATACTTATACTTGTAATTTCAGATGATTACTTGCTATATTAATTTGATGATTAAATAATTTCATATACTGATTTATTGACTTATTCTTAATTATGGCCTTGATTGGAACATTGTGTTATTCCATCTCTAATTAGTTTTATTATAATAAATTAGTTCAGGAAAATGAAGTACATACTTGCTTACTCAACTTAAAGAAAATAAAATCCATAAAAAGTACAGACATAAAAAAGTTCAGTATTCATTCAATCATATTACAGTACTGGTCATGAATTGTTAGGGTATAGATAATATTAATTAAGAAATTAACAAATAAATATTCCAGTGCTTGGAAACTTATACCCAAGAAACATTTAAATCTTATAATATTTGTGATTTCTTGTATCATGGATTATGTTGTAAATTGTAATAAAATAAAGGCCTCTAAGTGAGGTGATATTAAACTGTTGGCATGGAATATATGAAAGTGTGGCTTTTCAAGTAATGAAAACGAAAGCAAGAAATGGTTATAATATATGTCATTTTCCACTCAGCTAGGGGTAACATGAATATCAACCTATTTATTATTTATTCCTTTTTAAAAATTATGGAAATTTCAATAATGCAAATTGTTCTTTCTCTGTTTTTCTTAGTCTACTGTGCAATTGCTGGAGTAATAAAACTGCTGTGCCTTCTCCCATGGATATCAGAAGCAGATCTTTTATTTAAAACTATTCAGATATTTTCTGAACAATCAATTGTAAAATGCTAATTGTCAAAAGTGAAATGCTCCCAGAATGCGGCAACATTAATGACATTTCAGACAAAAGATATATTTTTAAGAAAGCATTTGAATAAAGTATATTTCATTTAAATCTATTGCATTTTTTTTTATCTCTACTTTTAAAGTAAAAATCAGGATAATAGAAATACATATGCATACATTTTATTTTATTTTACTAATAGAGCTATTACTAATCCCTACCTTTAACTAAAACTGGCAAAGCATTTAGGATATTTGTGGATTAAATCTACACAGTAAATATATATTAATATCCTTTTCTTTCCATTTATTGAATCTGTGTTCGTTACTGAACAGTTAAAATTTCTTGCAAGTAGGTGATCTTTTGAAAAGATATTTTAATAACCATTATTTTCTGTATTATTTTCTGTATAATCTGTATTTTAATAATCATTAAAGGATATATGAAGATAAAATTCCATTTCCTCTTTATTATTTTTCCTATGTTATCTGCAGAGCTATATAAGATGTTCTTCCTTTACTCTTTAATCCTCATAATTCCTTCCCAGTGAATTCAAGTCTTTCTAAAGTATCTCACATATAATTCCCTCTTTCATCTCAGGAATCAGAAAAAAAAATCAGAAACAGAATTTTGCATCTTGATACAATATGAAAATGTATTTTGAAGATGAACATTACACATTTGCAGTGCAGAAAAAGCCTGCACAATGAGTGTCAATGGCAACACCGAATGAAGTTTCTGCTCAGGTTTAGGTTTATATTATAGAACAGTTGGATACACAACCATGCATTTTGTTTGAATTCAGCTGCTTTTTCTTCTTTATAATAAATGCCTTTGTTTGTATGTCTTCCAGTACTGCGAAAGTACTTAAACAGATTATTTTTATGTTATTACCCTAAGATCCAAGTGCTCAGACACTCCAACATTTTAGCTGTGTTTTCTTCCCTTTTTTTAATGGGTGATGATTTTGCAACAGATATTTCTCTGTTCTTGACTCAGCTTCTCAGAAATTAGTGTTGACTTTGATCACTTCACAGTACATGTAATATTAGCCATTGACCTTTACAAAGTCAGCAGGAAATAAATAGTGTGATAATAAGTAGTAATAAGTGACTAATTATCATTTGGTCTGCAAGGAGTTACTCCTTGTGAGAGCCAAATTTCACTCTTCTTCATGAAAAAGACTGTGTTTACATAAATCATAGACTTACATATAATCCAGAGTTTCAGAATGTCTCTCTAACAAGTTTCTTGACCTTTTCCCTTTTATGTGACTTCTGTCTGTGTATAGGTATTTCATTTCACCGTAGTTCTCACTGTTTTCTTTCACATTTCATTTATGCCTCCTATATGGAAGAATCAAATCAAGCTTTCTACAATCTATTTTATTTGAAACATTTCAGGATAAATCTCATTTACTGAATAGTCTTTGAAAACACTCACTCTAGTGAACTCAGAACCTTGAAATACATGTTAGATTGGATGCAGCAGCATTGGGAAAAGAACATTTCAACTATGACAGAGATATCCAAATTGAAACTTTCTATGAGAAAATCTGGAGAAAATAGTTTTATTAAAAAAATAAGAAATTGTAATTAAAAACAAATACACTCCCTCCCATTACACAGGCCTAGCATATGATAATGAAAGGATGTCAAAGAACCCTAGGTTGTCTCTTTCTGTGTATCAGATCATAATTTCCTAAAATTAAAGCTTTAAAGTCATCACTGATAATCTCTTGTGCACTTAAAATTTATTAGTTTTCTAAGGTTATTAACAAGCACATAGCATTGATAATTGTATGCCATTTTGTGGACATCAGAGCTCTATCATGTTAAGCACTACCCAGATATATGCAGACAATCCTTGTCACCATCATCTCGCATTCTAAATAAATCATAAGGGCAAATATTTTGCTTTCCACTTATCCTTTACAAACAGCATTGACAATAAAAGGAATTACGTAGACACATATGACATTTGAAAATATAATTGTGCTAGTTAGCATTCACCACCACAAAGCAATTGCCATTATTCCTGAGGGAAAGCCAATCAATCACGGGTATGATTACAGAGAAGTTTTAAAAAGGAAGAGGAAGAGGATTCTGGGGAAAAGAAATGACAAAGTATTTTTCTCAAGACTTTTCAGAGTATAATACTGAAAAACATCCAAATACATTGTAAGTTGTGCATTTCCAGTCTTCCCTTTAACAAATTGTTATCTCAGTTCCTTAGCCCCTGCAAATGTCAATCAATCAGGATAATTTAGGTTTAAGATATTATTTAAAAAAAAAAAGGAAAAAAATTCCATATTATTCACAACATTGAACTAATAATCACGTTAAAATTTAAATAAAATAAGTTAAATAAGTTAAAGTTAAGTTAAATAAGTTAAATAAAATAAAGAATCAATTAGAAGAAATATAGCTTCAGAATTCCCAGAAAGTGTGATATCCTTTTAAAAATTATAAATTCATTCTTTATACCTTCAAAATCTGATCAGTGTTCATATATAGATCTTTCAAATTCTAGTTTTAATTTCGGATCCAGTAAAATGGAAACTAAATGTTTTACGCTTAGCTGAATGTAGGGTCTCATCTCCCCTTGCCCTGCCACCTTTTATAACAGTTTCCCAGAACACAGACTGTAGAGAAATAAAAGAAAATATAAATAAAATCAAATATTTTCTCTCAGGCAATGGCCCATATTCCTTTTACGTAGAGAAACATTCCAGGATTAGGATTTTTATGACACAGATGCAAATAAGCTCCTTCTAATGATACAAGCTAGAGACTAAGTATGAACTGAACAACGGGTCATCTCTTTAATTCTTGTTATTTGTTAAACATGCACATGTCTTTTTGTTTGAACTCTTGGGATCAGTGATAAGAGAAGATAAAAGTGAGCAGAGCACAGTGCTGCTTGTCAAAAAGCCCCATATGTTATTACACTTCTTGTTTTTAAGGAAGAGATTAATTTAACGATAGAGGCTTCAAAAGAGTTGATCTTAACAGATGAGAAACCGATATATTTGTAAATGGAAAATTACCTATTATAAGTTTTCCCTGTTCATATCAAGGAAAACGTGAGGTTCTCCAATGGGTCTTTTTCCAGAGCCTCTATAGGCATAAGACATATTGAAATCCTAGCTTATTACTTTATTTATTTAATTAATTATCTGTTAAGGAAAAGCAAACTTTAATCTTCCTCTTGAATAGTATTTCAAAATTAATAAATGTAAAGAAAAAAAGCATGATGTTTTCTGCCAACTGAATATATCTTTTGTTCTATATATTGTCAAGGATAATAAAGAAGGAAAGAGGTAAAAGTAAATTGATACTTCATAGCTAACATACTAAGGGATTGAATGTTTTCAGAGAGACTGAAATTTTGCATCTAGCTGAATGCCTTTCCTTAGTTCAGAATAAGTGAATGTTTGAAATGTTCTCTTTCCTGAGAAGTGAGATAAAAAACTTCAGGTAGAGAGATTTTCCATACAGGCTTCTCACATCTGTGAATGTTTCGTCTATTAGCAACTCCAGCTTTGTAGGTAGAGGCAGTAGAACTAGATGTTAATGAAGTCGTATGAAGCATACTGAGGACTGGTGATGAAGTCAGAGCAGCTGAGATCTAAAAAAATTTCCCTTTTGCAAGCATGAGAAATTTGCTTCAGTTTTAGTCTAGTTTAGTTTAGTTTTAGGCTAGCCTTTCTTTTCTGTACTGTCCAATCTCCATCTTAGGACACAACATTTGATATAATCTATGCTCTTATCTGATAAAGCTATTACCTCTACTCATACATGATGAATCTTACACTTTTTTTTTATAGTAAATTAGCATAGCTAGGTGCCTGCCTGAAATGTGTATATTCCTTTGCCTACATCACAGGGGAAAAAAACCCAAGATGAATTAGAGGTTTTCGTTTAGTGGCAGGGCTACATTCTCACCAGAATCAGAGGTAACTCAATTAACTAGCGCTGCAATGGATGGATGTTGTCAGGGAGCAGTAAAAGCCACCTGCTTGCTTAGAGAGGATGAGCCAGGAGCTGAGGATGACCCCACTGCAGGCTGGTGGGAAACTGTCTCACAAGGTCAGAACACAGCAGGTACATCAAGATGTTAGTAACAGGTTCATCTGCATTCCTGGGCTCAGCAAGTGATAAACCAGGATAAGGAACCATCCACAGAGTCCAGTTAGCAACAAAAAGATTTAGCAGACAAAAAGCTATAATACATGACCAGTGACCATTTGGCTAATCAAGTAAACAAGTTACAAGTTAAGGGCAGGTCTAAACCCTTTAAATAGTGGGGCTAGAAACAGGAGTATGGCAGAAAACCCACGCCTAAGTTCCAATAGAGCCTCTGCCCCACAGGAGGTTGTGGGTAGAAGACCTCTCTGAGACTGGTCTGTGTCATTAAGACTTATTAGTACAATCAGAGCTCTTAAAGCCTGCCTTTTTATGAAGGGAAGACTGAGGAGATGCCCTTTTTGTGCAAGAGCAGTGGGAAAACGTGTCTAGGGACAGAGTATCCTCTGAGCCAGCTGAGGTACTATGAGTCAGGTTAGAGGTTAGGCCAATGTTGAAAATGCCATGGTGGCTGTCTGCTACACACTGCCTGTTTGGGAAGAAGAAGTAGGCAAAGCCTTCTTCAGACAATTGGAATCAGAGCTATAGCCAGACTAGACTGGTGACTTATATCATAAATCAACAAAATCTATTTTCAAATTTTCTGCTTAAGTGCTTACTTACCATCCCATCAAATTCTTTTTCATTGTCAATTAAAGAAATGGATCAGAACAAAACAGTAATATTTGTACAGAGGAAAATGAACTTGTGAAAAGTAGTTTCTTATAAAAAATCATCCAACTTAGAAAAGCTTGATTAAAGCGAGTGTGATAATCTCAAATGATTTAAAGAATGATAACCAGGATTTAAAGAATAATAAACAGGATATTCCTAAATTAGAAATGCTGGTTTGTGAATTGTGAGCAGTAAGCTAAAATTTTGATTTCTTGGTGAGATGCCACTAAATGAATCCATGCTTTAAAAGACAGCAGAAAGGACCTCCTTTAATACACAGATGTTAAATTTCCCCAGGCAGATGCATTTCTTAGTTTGAAATATCATCTGAGACACTGGAGGATTCAGCATATTTACAAAACCAAAATATTTATTTGTAAAGATTCAGCACTAACTTGGTAGATTAGCACATAGAGATAGGATAGATAGTCTCTCCTCAAAGTGCAGGTTGTTTAAATGGAGTAACATTAACTTTTTTTTTTAAGAATGTAAACATGTCAATTGAAGAAAAAGTGTGTCAGATGCAGGCCAGATATATATTGGCTGAGACTCTTTATCTGCATTATAATACTCTCTCAACAAATCAGAAGAGAGTGGTATGCCACCAGTAGTAAAGCAGAGTGGGAGCTCTACTCTCAATATTAAAATGAATCATCATATGAAAATACAGAATATGCAATATGGAAATATTCTTTGCTTCTCTGATTAGGATACAATTGTAAGATATAAATAGGCAATCAATTTGACAATATAAATTTGAAGAAGGAAAGTTACATAATTCCTGACTCAAAATCCTCATTGTAAACAGGCAGATGGTATTTTAGACACATTTTACTCGGGGGCAAATAAATCACTGATTTATGATTTTAACTACCTATGGGAAATAACATTAAATCAGGATTGCATGCTCCAGATCTATCCCATCAGATATATGAACTGACAGAGGAAATAACGGTATAATATACTACTGTGCATATTATTCGTCAATTCCAAGGCAATATTTCATTCGGTGGAATTATCTAATCTTGTCTTCAGCTTCTAAGAAATCTAATGTTCTTTTGCTGCATATTGAAAAACGTCACTTTTTGTATCAATATAGTTTTGTCAATTTGTAAATTTTCTTCTAGTAACAAGTGCCTGCCTACCATCTTGAAAAAATTTCCTTCAACCTTCTTGAAAATTATGACTCCAAATGTTCACTTTCAGTTTTGGGGCATAGCTCTGTTAGAAAACTAATAGTGAGCTACGATATAAATAATGAGTATGAAATAGCCTTGATCAAACTTCTTTTGTGTGTTTTCTTGTGATAAACATTTAGATGTGTTTTTCCTCTGCATTAATGGCAATCTTTTCTTTATAAGCACAAAATGATCCAAGAAGATATTTTCATTTGTAGGTGTTTTATTAAACTACTGCATCTTTTGACTTCTATTTAATAAAGGAATTATTATTTTCACAGAATAATTAAGTTTCTTAAAATTGATTCATAGCACGTATAGAATTATAATTTCATTCACTTATCTCTATAGTAATAAGGGTGGCAAGTGACATACCTGTTCCAAGGAAACCTCTATCTGGTTTTATTTGCTCTTGAAACATCCCTCCTCTTCCCTGGCTCTGCTCCCCCCATAAAAAACCCTCCCTCCCTCCCCACCCAAAAATATCCTTTCATTCAGTTGCTCCAAAATGAATTTGTTAAGGAAACACATTCCATGTGTATGCTGATACACACTCCTTTTGTTGCTCATGTAATCGTTGCTGGTTTTCTGGCATATGACAATACGTATGCAACTACTGCAGCTTTCACATCAAAGATCTTTATTTTTTTCGAAACTATACTTCTAATTAAAACTCATTTTATCTGGATATCATGTGACATCAATGGAGATTTTATGTAGCTGACACCTCTGAAAAATAAGCCTGTTTTTTATTTGCCTGTCTGGCAAGTCTTAGATTCAAGGTGGTTTGACTGCATTTCAAAGGTCAATGCTCATTTTATTTGAATTCTTAATTATTTTGCTTCTGTCCATCATTTTCAGGTATTATGAATAGTTTTGTCATTGTTTATTATTATTGTTTCACCTTTTTATTTGCAGATTTAGATCATTGCTGCAAAGATTACTGAACTGAAAAGAGTGTTTAATTGTTGTAAATGTGCTCTTCTATTACTTGTATGTATGCAAGATTTAGGATTGCACTTTCTGAGAAATAGCCCTTTTCATGGGGTCCTTCAACATTCAGAAAGGGGAGATTCATATATTCCAAGCTTTTTGTTTTCACTAATGCAGATGCAACATCATCACAAATATCTTTCATCTCATTTTCTTTTGTTAAACAGTATATTCCTAACATCCAGGTAACATTCGTTTTCCTCATAAGACGGCTTTTGCCTACCAGTTGAACTCCTCTTTTATGTCAAGTCCCTTCCTGGTCTTGCTGCCTCTTGCTGCCTATCAAATAGATTCTGTCCTTTGTATATAATTTTATTTATTATTTTGTTTAAAGCAAATTTCTTCACTTGTTTCAGTGCTCTTTTTTTTCTTAACATTTTTTCTTCTCACCCATCTCAATTTAGTTTCAGTCTGGATAGAAAAGCAGAACATAATACTTATTCTTTAAAGTTAGGGCTTTAGCCTTCAACTTTGTCACAGTCTTTCATGGCGGCACACAAGCACACACTAAGCAGTTGATGTTGTAAGATAAAAGACTGAACATGAAAGGTCAGAGAGGGCTTTTAAGAGCTTTCAGAGCACATGTGAAGAGAATGATTACAATTACCTTACATATATATATATATATATATATATATATATGTAGGCATTTCTATGGTGCCCAGCAGTGCAGTGTATACTGATTAATCTAATTTTATGAAAACTATAGAGATGAAGCAAATGATAAATTCTTGAGTAACGCACCTCTAAGTGTAAGATGAACTCACTGAAGTTAGATTTTTCCTAGGAGGTCGCTCTCTTTAGGTGGCTAGCTTGAAAAGTTCTACTGAATTTCAGAAGAGTAGATCATACAACACCCTACTGTAAGTAATTGAGAGCTGTGAGGGAGCCATGGGTGAGGATCTTGACATATGTCAACGCACTTTAAATGGAACATCACAGCCAGATCATAGAATCATAGAATCATAGAATGGCTAGGGTTGGAAGGGACCTGTAGAGGTCATCTAGTCCAACCCCCCTGCACACGCAGGGTCCCCTAGAGCATGTGGCACAGGGTGATGTCCAGGCGGGTTTT
>PTEX01000482.1:54830-226199 GCA_003342815.1 Eudromia elegans
AAAGATGATGGAGAGCGGCTCGGCTATGACGTCCGCCAGCTCACACAGCACTCTGGGGTGCATCCCATCGGGGCCCATGGATTTGTGGGTGTTGAGTTTCCTCAGGTGCTCTCTAACCAAATCTTCCTCTACTCTGRGCAAGTMTTCCTCTYTCCAGTCCCTTCTCATTTCCCTAGTGTCAGGGACACTTAGGGGCTGCCCTTGAGAGTTGTCAGCCCTACCTAGGCTCTGTATTTCCTGGATGACACATCCAGTTCCTGGATGACACATCCAGAAGGACCACTAGGTTTTTCTTTTAGGTTAGTGTGATTTTGACTCAACTGCCAGGGGAAGAGCTCTGATGAATCAAAAGAGAGACCAGTGTCTAACCTCACAAATGCTCCATTTGATTTTGCCATTTAGGCAGCTTGGGCTACAGAAAACAAACACAAGGGATGAATGATAGGGTAGAGTATGTTCTTTCTTGTAAGTTATAGCAAACAGCATTCTACTGATTTTTATCCCTTCAAATGAACTCATACATTTTATTATGGAACAGCAATAGCCCTAGTTCAGCAAAGATTACCATTTGCTTAGGTTTAAATTGAATGGTCTAATTGAAATCAAGGGGAATATTCATTTGTTTTATGTGTTTAATCAGCTAGCTGAAGTGAAGCTTAAATTAATGAATGTGACCTGTGATTCACCAGGCATTTGAATGCTGAATATATAATGCCAAGCATAGATTTGCAGGGCAGAGCATGAAGGTTTTCGCTTTCATGCTAGACCTGTTTCCTCTGCTGCAGTGCTGGCATCACTCCATTTGCTCAACACAGCCCTGCAGCTCCTGGCTCCTCAGAGACACCCTGCTGCTCCACTGGCAGGGCAAATGGTACCTAGAGAAAAGGCCAGGGCAGCCCCTAAAAGAGCAGGGATGCCAACTGTGGAGTAATTCTCAATGGGGCAGGCACCCCACTGCAGCTGAGGCAGTGGGGCAGAGCCTGGTCTCCATGAGGAATGATGAGACAGGAGGCTCCAGTCACCTTTTTTTTCCATTCATCTAATGACTGCATCCATTCTTCTTAATACTAAATTCAGTCTTTTGGACTTTAGTATTAGAGAACTATTCTTTATTTGATAGAATTAAATGATTAGTAGCTTGTGTATTAGTTTGTGTGCTGTGTTTACCCAAGCAGAGCACAAACTTAAGCGACCCAGAATATTCACAAACAACAGATAGCATCCATCAAAAAAAAATTGCTCTAGCGACATTCAAAAATTCTCACCCTGCATTATTTCAGATTTCACCTGCAGTTCTATTATATATTTTCAGCTTGTCTCTTGCTCATCCATAAAGTCTCTTATTGCTCAGAGAAAGACATAGATATTTTGGCATCAGTCAGACAATAACATTAAAAAAAAAAAAAGTCCATCCTATTCACCCATTGTTTGCCAACAGGAATAAAAACATTCTGCCAAGAAGTTACTAGACACCAGATTTTCAAAGGCAGTAATCTAAAGAAGCAGATGGGCATTTACTGGGAACTAGGCATGTACTACTTTTGAAATCCCTATCCTTACATATCTCTAAAAAATTAATTCATTCCTGTGAAAAGTCATGTTATGTTTCGTAATCCTATAAGAGGAGGATAGTAAAGTCAGGATGCCTAAGACAATTTTGCTGGTAGTGTATATCTAAAGCTTATGAAAATGATGCTCTCGTTAAAGAGTTTTTGGCACTTAACAGAGTTTAAAAAAAAACCAATTTAACAACCTAATTGTGATCAGTGGAACAGGTATTTTATTTCTTTTGAAATCTACATTTATTATATTGAAAATAAAAGTTCTTTGAAACAAATTAATACTTAGATATACAGACACTTTTAAAAAATTAAATACATTTGTGGTGGGGGAATTTTTTTGAATGGTTGGTTTTTTTAACTTAAAGTTACACTATTACTAAAATGAATTCTACTGTTTTATAATGACCTATATGCCATTTTTCCATAGCAGATCCTTCATTTTTTAAATCTCTAGATTCTTTTTTTCTCTAAGTCTGTTTTTGGGGTGTTTTTTGGGGAATAAATTTGTAGAATAAATCAAAATCCTCAGCACAGAGTTTTCTGAGACAGTCCTATTACTACACCTGCTATGGCAGCTTTTTTCCAGAGACAAAGACTATTTTTGTGCAATAGCTGTCACTTTATTAAAAATACTGCTACTTTTTTCCAGACTTCATCTGCTCATTATTTAGAAAGAATATTAGAAACTAAAATGTTAGACACATTTTAGCAATAGTTCGTCCTTTCCTGGTCTCTTGAAGCTGGGAGTCTATATAGATCCATTTGTTGTTGTTTCTTTAGAATCAATAAGCACTAACAGGAGTCCTTCACTAGATTTACTGGTCACATACACAGATCAGCTAACTCCCTAGGGCTCTTTCCTACTCCAGGGCATTGAGAGGGCTGGAGAAACTGTAAATAGTTGGGCTATGCTCTGTATCAGTTTAAAAAGGAGATACGAACATATGAAACCCCCTTTAGGAACATAACACATTCTGCATAAAATCCTTTGTGGGCTATATAAACTAGTTATAATAGGCCTGTTTTGTCAGAAATGGAGGAAAATCACCAAAAGAAAAAATATTGGATTAAAAAAAGTTGCAAATTGTGTTTGTTGAAAAATGAAAAAAAAAAGATTCATTCTGACTAGATAAGATGATTACATTAATAGTCCTGTAACTTTTCCATTCTTTTTTTTTTTTTTGTCATCATTTTGATGGACAGCATTAGTTTGGTTGTCTAGGCAATCAATTAGATAAAAGCTATCCCAATACTGGCAATTGTTTAGATATAGAGTTTTAAGGTGGTAGTGTACATCCTTCTTTTATTTCCAAAAGATCTCGTAATGCATTGCCAAAAGATTTGTTTTTCTCAAGGTTCGGGAAAGGGATGAGGGAAAATAGATGAACAAGTGATAGTTTCTGGGATGGGAAACACCATAGAAACATAGTAACAGAAATGTTATCATCTAAGTTTTGTTTTCCTGTTCAGCAAAATGAATATATTTAGCTGGAGGTAACTTAGAGACAACTTTGTGACTTTAGCTGATCTGAATTCTGAATTGTACAAATCCTTCTGTAGGCTTTTATAATGCACCATAAAATACTATCTGTGGATTATTTCTTCCAAAAAGAAATATAGTAAGAGCTGACTAATCTCATTAGAAGTAAATCACAGTCTCCAACAGAGGTTAATTGCACCAAGAAAATGGAATTCTGTCGTGTTAAGGTGACTCAGGAGTACCACTGCTGGAGTCACCGTGGAGGTTCTCACAGGGCATGAATTTCTGACTCCTGTTGGGACTGACCAGCAGAGGTTAATAAAGTTTCTTCACACCAGCTGACCATTTAAAAGTGCCAGTTCTTAGTTAGAAAATACTCAGAAGAATTTTTTATGTTGCCTCTTTAGAAGATTCTTTTGGGAATGACACCTGGGAGATGCTAGCACACAAGGAAGTGATAATGGCTTCAGAAATCCAGGGCTGATGCTCCAAAGATATCTATAAGATATCCAAAGATGTTAGTAAAATATGAAGCAGATGATAATACTTTCAGTTTACTTCCAAGCTGATGTAGTACTTTTTAGTTCCTGGAAGAGGGATTTAAAAGCTCGTTTTCATGGCAACAATTATTTTCCACCTAAAATCAATATTGCTACAAGACACCTTAGAAAACTAGAGTTTCTGGTTCTTCTGACTTTTAGTTTAAAATCACTTTTGTTTGAAGGTTGTCCTACATTTGTTTGGATGGTTTTAAGAATATTAGCTCGTCATGCTTTCAGAGCCATTCTAATGGCACTTTTCATTCAGGAAAAAAAAATAAATGTTTTATACCATTTTCTCAGATGATTTTGGACTCCTATCTTTCCATGTTTCAGGAAAATGTTAGGTAATGCTTGATGTACCAGAGGAGTAAGTAGCCCCTCACAATTATGGAATTCTCTAGAATGCAAAATGTGAGGAAAATACTTGTAAAGTGATTGGAGGGAAAAAATAACAGAGCCTCATTGTGTTGGAGAACTTCTTGCTATGCCAGTAGAATTAGAGGTGAGGAGAACAAAGAAGTATACATAGAGAAACATAATTTGGTAAAAGGATTGGAGCATTAACAGTATCTCTTTGCTCAGTTTTAGGCAGATATTACTTACTACAAAAGTAGTAAATGGGCAGGGGTATTTGATTCCCTTTCTTTACTTCAAATTACTTGTGGCTGCTCGAACTCAAGAATACGCAAGGTACTAGCTGCTTGTTCATGGTCTTTTGGCCAGCTGGGTCAGAAGAGGCAGATGTGCTTCAACAAAATATTTGAGAAAGCACAGCAGATGAGCTAAGCAAAGAAGACAGTGATGACAGAATTTGCCTTTCCTACCCAGGCTGAAGTCCAACTGTTGTTCCTGGCAGCAATAACCCAGACTCAATCAAACCCAGGTGCAGAATCAGCCAGCTTGGAGGAGAAGTGTGTTTACATCTGCCCTTTTCTGACTCTAGGGCTCTGCTCAGAGGGAGGAACATGTTGTTGGGAGATAAATTTCCCTCCTTCTAATTATAGGCCTTGCCATCTTCTGCCCACTTCAAGTGGAAATCGCCTAATCATAAACAATTCCTCTTCAAAGCTCAACACAGATTGGATGTAATTCCCTGACAACACCAATCTGTTCACAGTATTGCAAGCAAAGGCCTGAATTACATTAAAGATCTTCTAGCTTGCTGAAAGAAAGAGGACTGAATACTGAAAATTAAAAATACTACAATAAAACACAATAGACTTGGCAACTTTTATCAGAAGAGAAGGCTAAAAACAGTGATACTGCAAATATCAATGATCAGTCAAAGGAGAAGACAGGAAAACATTAATTTTCCATTGGAAAAAATTGTCACATACATATTTGTGCCTAGTAAAGCAAGTAGAAGACAGATGGAGAGTGTTGATAATGGCTTATTTACATTAGAAAGCCTGAATAATTCAGAATGACCAATTCTTACGACTAAACTGTAGAAAGAGTGCTATATTTGCACTGCTATATTTGCACATTTTCCTTCCCCTTTCCCTTTTTATCTACTCATGTGCTATCTGATCATATATTAGGCTCTTGATCTTGTTAAAGTTGTCTATACAAGTAATGGATTGCATATTCTATAGGCATATGCCATAGGCATATACCTAGAATTTCAGATTTGGCAAGACAAATAACCACTCTATAGTATCAAAGCATAACTGACAGGAGAGAGAACATTTTCCAAAATGTTAGGGAAAAATGATACACTTCCAAAATGTGTTTGTACAATGGCACATCAATTCTCTGTGCTTTTTGGAAGCTATAAAAATATTAATATTGAGAACAAAAATAATAAAATTATCAGGAGTGCTTTGAAGAAACGGTTGATATCAGGGCCAACATTTAATTTTATATTGATGCATCTTCATTGATTGAAATGACATGCTTCCTGATTTATGCCAGCATAGAGAGAGAACAAAATTAGGTCTTAAAATTTATACATGTCTTGAAATCCTGAGAAGAAACCTAGAAAAGATGACCATATTTTAGCACTGCCAAACTGCTAAATCTAAAAGTAATGATAGTCCAAAATGATCAAGCCATATCTCATATCTCAGCTTTGCAAAGTTTTCTGTTACTTCACAGTAAATCAGTATGTTCTGCATCAAGAGTTATTTACTTCTATACTTAGTAGATGGATCTATCAAGAAGAAATTGGGAAAAAAATATCTTACTTCTTTTCAGGTTTCAGAGAACACAGTAATTTTAAATCTACTTATCATATGAAAAATGGGCTGAAGATTTTTGGTACTAAATCATTACTACTTTTTATATATTTATATGAGCAATTGATGTAAACTAAAGATAGCAAGAACAGCAAAATCCAAAATTTATGAAGTACAAGAAATAAAACAGAAAAATGATAGTCTAGTAAATCAACCCACAGTTACTTAATGCAGGTGGCTCTCCAGTTGCTATATACTTCTATGGACTTCCTTAATTTGCACTGAGAGGTTAATTAAATGCACCTTTCAAAGAACCTGAACTATTTATATTTCAAAACATAAACACTCATTCTATTTACACAAAAAAATTAAAAAGTCCTTATTAGTCATCACAAACAGTAGTGCTACACATGAACATACTGCCTGCATTTCTATTTGGTCAGTGTTATAAAGAAAATATCTACCTTTTTTAATATTTTCATTATTAACTTAACCTCAACATGTTATGTCATGGCAAACAGATTTAGCAAAGACATTTTGGACTAATCATATTTAATGTCACAAAAACAATTAATGCTCAAATCTTCCACCTGATAGATGAATTATTTGTTCCTAATATCACAGAAGCTTTTTATGTAGCTTTTTGTTATCATTATAAGCATAGTTATCCATAAATTGATTTATAAAAAATATTTGTTTTTCACCGAACCATCTGGTTTGGGTCTGACTATTTTAACTGATCTGTTGAAGTGTTTTCAGGTTGGTCATTGGTTTGCACTGCCAGATGTCATTCAAAGGCTCAGAATGGGTAGACTGGGCTGTAATATAAAACAGAGCTGCAGCAATCAAACATTTCATCCCCCCTCAACGCCTATACTATGTACTGGATGTGTTGGGTTTGATGTCATTGTGAGAGGAGAAAGAACAAGGATATTTCGTCCTGTTCTGTAGAGTTCCAGCAGAATGTATGCACTGCATTTACAATCATTTAAGGAAGACACGCTCTCTCTCTCTCTACTCAAATTTTTTTGAGATAAAAATGACATGATGGTGGACACACCAGAAAGGATGAAGTGTAGGAGAACAAAGTGTAACGGGGTGTTAGAATCCTTAGGTGTAAAGAGAGAAGGATATACCTGTGTAAAGCATTTTATAATCTGCACTCATAGTTAGAACTTAGACTGCTATTTAAGTATTGGAAACACTTGTTTTCTTAGTGACTTTTATTCTGAGCACATGCTGTTAACAGCAAACAGATGCTTAAACAGGAGTAGGAAGCAAATAATTAAATAGATAAACATCAACAAATATGAGACATGAATGGGGAAGCACACAAGCACACATTCATCTCACCAACATACAGGATTTGGCTTAGCTGAAATGTCAAAAATAGGAGCTTAGCTTCAGTTAAAAAACAAATCCATTTTAGTGATCCAGTTAGAATGAGTTTACATCAGGTATCACCTGTCGTAGGTGCCTAGTATCTGTTAATAATCAAGTGAGAGGAAAAGGTATTTTTAATATCCAGCTCATCTGTTTCATTAGCAGAGATGGAAGAAGCTACTTTTCTCCACAGATAATGCCAGACAGCTAGATCAGATGTAGAGTTTATAAAATGTAGATACTTAGCCCTGATCAAAGGAGCTCCATTCTGGGCCTCTTAATTGTAGAGTGGGATTCTAGTACAATTCCACTACTCTGATTTTATGAATGGGATGCAATTGTGGAAGAATTGCTTGAAAAGGGGCAACTATATAAAAAATAGGGCCTAACAGAAGTTATGGCATTACAGAAGCTTGCTTCGGATGCCACTTCCAGGATGTGATCTAAGGAGACTTCTCAAGACTGAGTCCTTTCTCCTCTTCTGGGCGTGATCGTCCATTTGTACATTGCAGATTGCTAATAACCCCATGCTGTAGTAGGGAATTTCCTGTCCTGACATCCGAAAACTGCTTTGTAAATGTTACATTCAAATAAATCATCCTATTTTGAATTCGACTCCCTGCTTTGAAGATGATTGGACCTGCAGTCAACAGACCGTTCGTGAATCTGGTGATGCTAGAGTATACCTACCACATTATTTTGTATCTCTGTTAAGAGATGAATCCACCAACCCGCAGTCCCTCTAACCTCTGAGGACCAGCTGGAACACAAGGGGATTTATCTCTCAACAAATTAGCCCCCATCTTCAAATTGCAAGAGCAATGCTCTCTAAAGTGCCTGTCTCCCTCCATTGGCTATATAAGGAACCTAGATGTCTAAATCAGATCACATTCCTATCTCAGTATATTGAAGTAATGAGAGAAGAGGCCAGGTAGATGAATCAAGGACACTATCTAGTAAGAGGTTACTATTTGAAGACAATTTTTAAGGAAAAAATAATAATTGATTCAATGATATGGAGAAAGAAGGTATCTGCTCTAAACCTAGTGACTTTATAATCAGTGGTAAAAAGCACTTGAGAGTCATCTTACAGTATCTCTGCAAGTATGTTTTTAAAGTAGAAGGATTTTCCTTATATCAGACCTGAGATTTTCAATTTCATACATTTTTAGATATACAACAAGAACTATATTTTACTCAAATGAAATGAATTTTGTAGTAGAATCCTCTCTTGGAGCAATGTCCAGCTACTAAATACAATAACAAAAAAAAAGGCAAAGTAATGCTTACTTATGCAAAAGAATACTGATAGACAAAGAATATAGATAGTGATAGTCTAAATATATATTGAGCACGTCTATATTATGGCAGAATGCCAAGATTCCAGTGGTGCACATGTGATGGTGCCATGCAAGAACCTAACTAATCTCTGGATTTGACATAACTGTGCTTGGTACGTTAATAAGTCATAAGCTTCTCAGCAAGCCTTCCTGCTTCAGAGTCATCCATGTTCTGGTTAGCCCATACTATCTTCAGGCTTAATTGGTGGTGTCTGCATATTTTAAGTACACTCATTTCCTGACCACTTTTCATTGCTACATTAAATATATGTTGCCTTCTGACCATTTTTATTCCTCCATCTGGCATGCATCTTCAAGACTGATGACTAGTTTTTATTCAGTTTCAAGACACATTTTCCCATCTGAGACCTTGAATGTATTCCAGATGCACTCGGACACTGCTCCAAAGGAGAACAGAGATAATCTTCATCTAAGAGAATGAGGGGTTCCAGGCAGATACATTCTGTTCACAACTTATAGCTGCAAGTTTCGCACCTGCAAAATTTAACTTTGGTCACCTTTTGGTCAGGAATATAACAACCAACCAACAGCACTTGCAAATTAGTGCAAATAATTCCATCATTCTCACAAAATCATGCCAAAAGGGGGGAAAGGTCTAAGCTAGAGAGAAATGAAGACTAGACTGTAGCATGGAAAACTAATAAGCGGGGAACACTGAAACAATTGCTAGATGAAAGGGATAATGAACACAAAAGCAGATACTCAAAGTGATTTCATTATTGCATTCCAGGACTTTCCTGTTACTTCTACTGGCTACATTATGCAGACTAATCAGAAGCTGAATATTCCTTCTTTAAAAAGAATATGTTATTTTGCTAGTTAGACAGTAAGTTGCAGCCATTTTACTACTACACAACTTGCATAAGGTCCATTCTTAGCTCAGATACATATCTCTGGAATTAGATTAAGTCATAAAAGGTTTATTTATATTTATATGTATTATTTTTATTTATATGTATATAATTCAAGAGAAAATCTGAGGACCTTTGTTTCTGTTATATCCAAGATGTGAAAAGGAATTGTGAGGAAGACAAGGGGCAAGACATTCCCAAAATCAGCAAAAGTTAAAAGAAAACAATTTCAAATTTTATATTAATATATTTGGCATTTACATAGATTAAGAAGTCTCTTTGTCTTTAACTTAAATCAGCCTCTAAGGAGCATCTGAAAGCATAAGTCATTTTAATAGAATTTCTGTTTTTATATCATAATACTATCCCAATAGAACTGATTTTTTTATAAGTATATATAAGCTCTGTCTTGAATTTGATTTCTGAGAGTCTGTTACTGTACCTTGTATTTTATGTAGTTCTATAACATATTTCAGTCAGTGAGAAGTGGTGAGCACACTTTTGGCTGAAGGACATGCTGATGATTTATGGAACTGAAAGTCCATACACCTTAAATTAGGTTTTAGAACTGCAGTGTAATTTTTATCATGTAACAAGAAAATTCATTTACAAAGACTACCCCGCAGCTTTGAAAGTCGCTGTAAAGATTAAGTTCTGTTTGACAGAAGGTGGAAGATTTAATTTTGATTTTTTGGGGGGAGGAAAATCAGATTATTAGCTACTTTAAGAAACATTGAACACACTGCTATAAGTGCTGCCTCTGCTTTCTGTATATTTCATGAAGTATTAAACAGAGATCCATCTATTTATCAAAGTTTCTTGCACCATACTAATTAGCTCAGTGGTAAAAATGCAATAATTCTCTTCTAGACAGTCTATTTTATATTGGTAAAATATAAGCAGTACAAAAGCGAGCAAGAACTTGCCATCATCAAGGAAGCCAAAGAGGCTATATTACAGACAGAAAAGCCAGAACAATATCTGCAGGTCCAGCAAAAGGGACATGAAACGGGAAAAGGGACACCTCTCCCTCAGATGCCTCTCAGGACTTTTGAATGGAGCTCATTCAGGGTATGGAGAACAAGTCCTGATAAGAGTGGTAGAGGGCGGCTGTAGATATAGGAAATGAGCAAAGAAAATGTTAAAAGTTTATTTTCACTGGAGCCCAAAATAGCAGGATGCATTTTAAGACTGAGAAATCTACCTGCTGTAGATAGATACCACCTAAACTCCCAATATAACCAGTAGAAAGCTGGTCCTTGCTGGTTTTAAACTAAGGACTGAATTCAGTTGGCCATATACTATATGAGATGCTGTAAGATATCCAGTCTTTCACATCTGCCTGTTTCTACAGCTGTTTTGCATTAAAAAAGTCCCCAAAATTGTCTCACAAAATTCAAGTGTGAATAAGAGCAGAAAGAAATTTTGAATCTCTTTTGTGGCTTGAGAAAAATGTTTATTTTGCAGCTTCGTATAAGTAGTAGATTGCATGGAAGAGATGCCTAGGAATGCAAAAAGAAGGTGACAAAATGTCAGTTGATCCAGAATCTTCTGTTTTGTTCCTCCAATTTAACAAGGAAATGATCTGTCGAGCCAGGAAATAACTATAAAATTGCAAGTGATTCAAGCATGCTTTCAAAGCAGAGGATCACAAGAAAGGCCTGAAAGAGTAATATAACAAATTTCTATGCAGCACACAATTTTCAATAAATTTGTTTTGGCCATGCTTGCAATGCTTGTTTGTTTGCTGTAAACATTTAAGGAATGGAATTGCACTAGCTTTGTTGTTTGCAGAAAGCAAATACGAAAGTTCCATTAGTATTCAGAAGAAACAAATGGTACATTCAAACATGTAATTATAAACTACTGGTGTCCTCTCTTATAAACCCATTGTATATCCCATCTTTTATTTGCCCCTGAGTCATCTGTGCCAGGAAATGCCAGTCTGCATCACACATCAAGACAATTTTCCTTCAAATAGCTATGTGCTTTCTTCTCTGATACATTTGATATGTCAGAGCAACTTCTTCTAAGAATGTACTGTGCATTAATTATTTTCAGAATCTAGCTCAAAAAATTCTCTTCCGTAAGGCCTATAAACAGGAGAGATAGGTGGTATGCTAGGGGTATACTTCTGTGAATCAAATACTTTTCTCATGGTTACGTTCTATTTCCCCTATTTCCTCAGCTCTTAGGCTCACGCAGAAACTGTTGAATAAAATGAACTTTTGAATTAATTTGAAACTAATTAATATTTATGAAGAATCAAAGATGTCACAGGATGGCACCACTGTCCAAAACCAGACAATTTAGTTTTGAGGTCTTGAATAGAGAAACTGCAACCTGTTTAGCTCCATGGTAAGCAAATTCCATTATACTTTGTAAATATTTATTAAAGGAACAGAAATATAGAGGGAACAGTTAGAATATTCCTGAAATTCTTAAACAGGATTTTCAAGATTCTCTTCCTTTAATTGTAGGATTTATAAAAGAAAGGTCACCCCACTATTGTGATGTATTAAAATGATATTAGGTGTGTGTGCAAAAAAGAGTACACTATTTGTTGGGCAGATGTTGTCATTCATCTTAGAGATTTCATTCAAGGCAAAGCTGGGCAAAATTCATACCAAAGAGGAACTGCGAGATATACTGGATCATAATATGAAGACAGTGTAGTAAAGGAATTCTGTTATCAAGAGTAGAGAGATATGTAAATAGAAATAGAGTCTGCTAAACATGCAATGTAAACTTAGCTTTCTGGTCTGTCCTGGAAAAATATCCATCTCGGTGGCCCAGTTTGCTCAGTAAACTGCAAGAAATCTGAAAAATAGGGTGGGCATCATGGAACTAAAGGAGAACAAGAAAATTTAAGTCTGGAAACATATGAGGACAAGCTGAGAGAAATAAACTAGCTAAGTTATTTCTGTTAAAGGGAGAGTATAATCAATATTGTCTGTGATTTCCTCTGTAGAGCAGATAAGACTTCAAGGAAGATACAGATGAGACAACAAATGGGAGTTCCTAGCAAAAGAGTGGGCTGTCTAGAAATTAGGGAAGTCTCTGTCAGGAAATTCTTTCATCCTTCAAATCCTTCAAAGAGGAGGATGAATAAATTACTTTGGGAAAAAAAGGCAAACATATTTTCTGTTGTCATCCTACCTTTAGGTAAAGGGATATCGTTGAATGCAGCCAGCCTGTAAAACATCTTAGAAGCTCCTGCTATGTCCTCTGGAGATCTGAAAAGTGCAATTAATCAAAGGGTTAAATTAACGTCTGTCTGTCTTGCATAAAAATCCTTGTATTTTACACAATTATTTACGTCACATTGTATAGTCATTGAGAATTGAACACAGAGTTCAAATCACAGAAAGCCAGATTGTTGATTTATGGAGCAGGAATGACACAAACCTAAATTAGGATTTAAATCACAGTAGAATATTTTTTCTCTCTTTTTAACATGAGAATCATAAATTTCAATTACTTTAGGACTATCCTGTGGCTTTTCAAAACACTACAAAGAACAAAACACTACTCCTGTTCAGCAGAAGATTTGGAGGGGATTTATTTTGCATTTAGGAAAAAAAGTCAGATTACTGAACATTTTGAAAAAAAGAAAGCAGAGTTAAAAAAAGGAGATCCTACCATAACATTAAATTTTTCATATGTCTGCTCACTAGACATCTAGAATTTTTGCTTTTTACTCTCAATTTCCTCTTTATTTGAGATGTGCAATGGCACCATTTCAGAACGACACCTATCAAATACCCATTAAATCAAATACAACCGATAATACATCTAGAATATAACTATGGAAACTTTTGATTAAAACATTCTGAATGTTTACCGTAGAATCACATGTTATGGGAAGTGGAGGGAATCTGCTGGCCATCAGAACTATGGAACTCAGTTGTAGGACCGAGTTCTTTATTGTGAATCAACTCTTATGGTCAAAGTATGAACAAATTTTGACATGACATAAAGAAAAAGTTAAGAGTTTCTACATTGACTATTTATATGTTCAATGTAAGTAAGGTACTTGAGTAGTAAGAGAGGACTGCTAAGCATAAATTGATCAAAACTCTACTGGTAAAGTCTATGGCTGAAATTATAACACTGTTTTCAGATAAAAGTAATTCTTATCTGCATCTACATTTGAAGATGATGTCTGTTGTATTGTTGACTTAGTTAAGACAGCATGTTATTGGTAATTACTCTGTATATATATTTACGAACATCTGTCTGTCTGTTATCCTTATCCAGTCTCCACATGACTTTTAAATCAATTAGATATTTTTACCCACATTTAAAAGAGAATAAACATTTCAAAGACACTTTGGTCTTGTAAATAGACATCTGGATATAGGAGAGATGGAAGACAGTTGCATTCCCACTGAGGGTGTTTGTCTATCCTATTATTTGGTAGACTACACATAACCCATACCTGAGGAAGACACCATAAAAGTCCTCACTAACAGATGGTCCTCAGTTGCAACTTGCCCTTTATTCAAATTCAGGTACATCTTTGTAGAAATCAAGGCTTTGTTCCTTCTACAGCTAAAAAATATCATAACTATCTGGTTTTTGAGATGCTCATTTGCTCCTTTCATCTTATGATTTACAACCCTTTTTCCCTTCCTTTTGCATATGATGTACTGGCTAGGTCCAAAAGTAGCCCAGGACCTTTTCTTAGGAAAGGATCATAATGTAGATTGGCATATTGCCTTCTATTTCCAACTCCATCCTTAATGGATAAAAGATTAGCAAGTCCATAAAGGATAGGTAATTCATAAGCATCTGGATTATCTCTAGCGTTAATACAGGAGATTTCCTTCTTTGAGTTTGAATGCAGGCAGAGAGTGAATGATATGTTGAAGAGAAGAAAAATATTAAGTAGAAGAGCTATTATATGCTTTACTATAGTGCTAGAGAGCTCTCATTATGAGCTAGAGGCACCCTAAACCTACCTAGCTTCAGAAAAATGTCACTGACCTAAGAGACTTCCTTTGCAACTAGCCAATGGCAATCAAGTAGGTGTCAAATACTGGAGTAGATAAATGTATATATCAATTCATATCACAATTAAGATTAAAAAGCCTGTAGAAATATAAAACCAATTGGAAAATATGTTTGAGTTACCTGATTCTTAAGTATCACCAGTGCTATAACACTGTACAAATTAAATTAGCACATACAAAATAGACTTGAATTACAATGTATAACATTTGCTACACCTTTTTCCTCTGAAATACAGGCTTAAAACAGTACAGTTTTGATGGGAACATGGCATTCTCACTTGCCAGGATTACAAAGAAGTTATGGAAGAATTGCTTGGAAAGGGGCAATTAGGGAAAAAACGGCCTAACAGAAGTATATGGCATTACAGAAGCCTGCCCGGGGTCATGCATAGTTGCCAATTCTGGAATGGTTGGTACACACATTCAGGAACTCAATTTGTTCCTAGGAAGGCAATGGGACCTATGGTCGACAGACTTTTGGAATCAAATACTGCTGGAGTCGGGCGTATAGCTAACACAGTATTAGATATCTCCTCCCTCTTCCTCTCCCCCCAGCATTCAAACTGCAACCGAAGTAAAAGCAAATGCTAAGCGGTGAGGACTTTACATGCTGAAGAGAGTTCTTCACAAAAATGACTCAAGCACAAGTTTATCAGTATTAAAAGTGTTGTTTTTCCCATAAGTGGTCAAGATGGATATCTGAAATAACAGTATGATCTTTGGCAAATCATTTAACACATTTAATAAACATGTTCTCCATTCACAAAAACTTATTTATCTGCTTAAATGTCTTGACCAATTATCCTCCAAGCCATTTGGCAAAAGGGCTGAATTTGGCATTTTACTATTACATTTCTTTCTATAATGAATGTGTTGGATGAAGCTTATAGGAACTGTTGTAATATCCCTACTAATAACGACTGTAGCTAATCCTTAATTGTCAACACTGGTCAAAAGGACTGCTAAATATATCAAGCTGTCAGCTGAAATCTCTGTTTTTGCAACTTACATGGAAAGTGTATAAAACAATCAGTTCATGATTGAGTTCAAATGGTAAAGATCACAAGGTTAAGTAAAACTGAAGATATGAGCTGCATGTCATAATTCCAATTTAAAAATGATAAGCTCTTAATCTTCTCTCCTGTAGTTTGTCTTTTAATATTTCCAGTTTATAAGGATTAGTGTATTTATATTCTGTGGAAAGTTAACCTTTCTCGTACTTTCTCTGATTTTTATTCAGCATACCATATCATACTGCAGGGTGTCTGACACCTCTTCCCCTATATACATATGAACTGTAAGCAGCAGAACATGAGCTTCAGGTAATCAAAATAAGACTTATATCTGTATTTTTGTGGTTCATATTAGCCATCGAGGTGTACCATGAATGTGGTGTAAATAATGGTAGAATTAGGAGCCCTTATTCTCTAATTACACTATGTGAAGTTGTTCATGAATAAAACATAACGGAATATTGACATAATTTGTTGCAGACATTAATTGCTCTCTCAGTTGGATGTTCAATGTTGCAGTTTTTGGGGGGTTAAGTAATTAAAACAAGCTAGATCACCTTGCTCAGACTCTACCAAATTTAGATTATTGAATGTGAGATTTGATCTTACCTAGCGTTGTTTCTTTCAAGTTCTGTCCTTGAATTGAGAAATATTTCTCAGTCAGAATTATTAATTTATCACAACTTTCAAACTGTAAACCACTAACAAACCAGATGATATAATAGTCAGTATTGGATGCAAACCTTTGCAAGGGGATCCAGCAGTAGTAAAAATGACTGTAAAGCTGAAAAATGCTTGTTACTTTTGGCATGCATTTATTTCCATGTTTTAAGATCTACCATCTCAAAATGCAGGAATGTCTTACAAGGACATAGAACATTTCTGTTTAATCTATTTTTAAAAAGAAAACAAATTTCTAATCCTGATACTGAATTTAAATTCAGGATATCTTGAAGCCCTGTGTCTAGTGGGACCCCTACTTCTATGCTGCATTTTTCACAAGATCCCTATACATTCCTTTCACAATCCAGCTTTTTATTTTCCAACACAGAGACCATGTTCCCAAGTATAATGCCTCAGCAGGATTTGCTAATGTTCTGGTAGCATTTCAACGATAAAGGCTAAAGAGCTATAATTGCAGCCTGGAAAATGGAAATATCAATAAAAAGATATCTTTAGATATCTTTCAAATTCTTAAACCTATATTTAAACATTTTTTTTTTTTTTTTAAGAGATGAGAGCAGCTCTCAAAATTTAGGAAAGTAAAGCTAAAAATTTTAAAAATTTTATGAACTTTTTCTTGTTTTAATTTAGACTCCTAAATACATATTTAGAAGCTGCATAGCCTCACATGTAAAGACAGTTCTTTTCTTTTGATTGTCACTTCTCTGTATTAGTTCTCTTTCATATTGAGATAACTTGGGGTCTTTCAAGTACAGGTGTTAATTTTGGCTCTAAATAATTATTTAAATAAATACAATATGGCAAATTTTCATGTATTTGTTAGATTTGTGCCTTCATAAGTAAAATTAATATTAATCTAAATCAAGACTTTCAGACAATTGATCAATTCAATTAAAATACACTCAGAGTTTATTGTTTTTTCAGTAAGCCATATTGCTTGAAATCTTTGAATATAAACTGGCATAATCTACTCATAATTAACACTTTTTTAGACATTATCAAGAATGGGATAAATATCACCTGGAAGAACGAAATGTCAGAATCTCTCTCATTTTATCTGCAAATCATTTAGATGTGTCTTCTGAGGCATATTATGTTGAGTAATACAGCATGGTAGGCTAATAGTAATTAAAATGCATTATTTGTCTTAAAATGTTTCACCTAGCTAAATGACTTTATTAATGTGGTATAAAATTCAGAAAAATATTACCTGAGAAATAGGGTAGTCCAAGGAAAGGAGGTCTTATATGCTGTAGTCTAAAAAGAGAGTTTAAGCAAAGAGATTATGCTAGTTGTCTGCAGGGGTGACTGAAGTCCTGTATCAAGAGTATGTGATTTTCATGACCACTCTAAACAGCTTTATATAGGCATGATATGATGATAATATGTATGTATTTATTTTTCTTCATATCACATGTTGGTCCAAATAGGAAAGAACTGTATATTTTTTATGCCTTCAGTCTCACAAAAATGTGATAGTGTTTCATCAGTGAGAATCACTGAAAGGTAGACTTCCACAGATTGCATTTTAATCCAAAGACAACAATAATTAACAATTAATTATTTCTAATTTTGGAAAGTCAGGTCATCTTTCCAGAGAATATTGCTGTGAAGTAGCAGAATGTAGTGGAAATTCATGGGAAAAAAAAAAAAAAAAAAAAAAGCTAAAAACAAACAGAAAGAACTCTCTCTGTATAGAACACAGAATATTCCACCCCTTCTCATGCTTAAAAGACATTCCATTTAAGAAGTTTTAACATTTGAGAGGGTAAATACAGTCCTTATTCTACTTTGAAAATCTTTAAATAATATTTGTACTCTCCTAAGATTTCTTTTCGTTCATATTCAAGTAAAGAGAATGGTTTGGGAAGACAGATATAAGATAGATGTCTTTCATAGACAAGCAGAGAGATCAGAAATTACTTGGGAGTCTGAAAGTCAGATGCATGTTCAGTATCCTTGAAGTGACATTGATAGGCTTAGAACATTGAAGCCAGATAAGACCCTTTGAAGTTAAACTTTTCCATAAAACAAAATAAAAACATTCTGCAGCACACGTATCCTTTACTTTACCTAGTTGAATAGCACTGAATCAAAATTAATTGTCTTTTGAAATGCATATGCTTTATATCTTGAAGGCTAATCATTATCACTGAAGAAAAGTCTGCTGTACAGTGAATAAATTTGAGACAGAATGAAAGTCTTTTTATTCATATTCTCTGTTTGCAATTTGGTAATATGACATTAATTTGTGAAGAGACAGGTCTGTTAGCCAAATAAAGTCCACAGAGTCAGCTCTGACTCATTTACTAACTAACTCTTACCTTGATGAACCTAGAGAAATACATCATGTTACTCACCTGTTGAAAAAACACAACTTAAGAAGTTGTTTGCCAGCTCTACATTTTCCATCTCATCTCCTTCTAAAATAAGGAGTGCTATTATGGTAAAAGGAGGAGATTTGGCTTCATCAGGGCAACTTTTGAAAGTTTGTGGATAGCTGGACTCTAGGCTTATGATCTAGGCTATATCCATGCAGTCTTCCCTTCTGCAGTTGCTAGAGCCTAAGTTAGTTTTCAAGCCACATAGCTCCTGTGCAAAAGGAAAGCACTATTATTCAAGTCTGGCAACGTAAAGTGAAACCCACAATGGAAAAAGGTCCCTGTTCTCTTTCCAGTATTCAGTGAAAGAGATTGCCATCTGAAATATACAGGCTCTCACTTTTGAACCTATATTTCTTTTACGAAACATGAGAGACTTATACTATTTAAATTCAGTCTGCAGGTTTTTCAGATACTCCCTGGTAGTGCATGTTATTAATCCTGAATACCTATCTGCACACATTGATCTCGGTTACTGCCTGTTTCCAAGTTCTGTCTCAATGTCACAGAGATGCAGAAAAAGAGGATGGGTTGCAAAATCGTGATTCAAAACCTCCTGGCCCTGGCAGAAGCCTGAAGAGCAGGCCAAAAGATTTGCATCAGAGGAGAAATTCTGCTCTACTGTATACTGGGGATGTCCTGGATTTTGCTCCAGCAAAGCCCTGCAACTAGGTCATCTTAAGGTATATGACCAGCAGGTCATCCTGGCTGCTCTCTCCAGGCAAATTGGAGGAGAAGAAGGTGCTCAGGAGTAGCCAGCATGGGTTCACAAAGGGGACATCATGCTTGACTAACCTGATAGCCTTCTACGATGGGGTGACTAGATGGATAGATGAGGGCAGAGCGGTAGATGTCATCTATCTGGACTTCAGTAAGGCTTTTGACACCGTCCCTCACAGCATCCTCCTGGGCAAGCTCCAGAAGAGTGGCATAGATGAGTGGACAGTGAGGTGGATTAGGAATTGGCTGAATGACAGGGCCCAGACAGTGACAATCAGTGGTGCTGAGTCTAGCTGGAGGCCTGTGGATAGTGGTGTCCCCCAGGGGTCAGTCCTCAGTCCGGTCCTGTTCAATTTATTCATTAACGACCTGGATGAAGGGATGGAGTACTCCCTCAGCAAGTTTGCCAATGATACAAAACTGGGAGGAATAGCCGATAGCCCTGAGGGCTGTGCTGCCATCCAGAGGGACCTGGACAGACTGGACAACGGGGCGGTGAGAAACCACATGAAGTTCAACAAGGGCAAGTGCAGGGACCTGCACCTGGGGAGGAATAACCCTAGACATGCCTACAGGCTGGGGACTGACCTCCTGGAGAGCAGCCCTGCAGAGAGGGACCTGGGCGTCATGGTGGACGACAAGTTGACCATGAGGCAGCAGTGTGCCCTCGTGGCCAAGAAAGCCAATGGGATCTTGGGGTGCATTAAGCAGAGCGTCTCCAGCAGGTCGAGGGAGGTGATTCTGCCTCTCTACTCAGCCCTGGTGAGGCCGCACCTCGAGTACTGCGTGCAGTTCTGGGCTCCCCAGTGCAGGAGGGACGTGGAGCTGCTAGAGAGAGTCCAGCGCAGGGCCACAAAGATGATTAGGGGTCTGGAACATCTGCCCTATGAGGAAAGGCTGAGAGAGCTGGGCCTCTTCAGCCTGGAGAAGAGAAGACTGAGAGGGGATCTGATCAATGTATATAAATATCTCAAGACAGGGAGTGAGGAGGAGGGGGCTGGCCTCTTCTCAGTGGTGGCCAGCAATAGAACTAGGGGAAATGGCCAAAAATTGAGGCACCAAAAGTTCCACAGGAACTTGAGGAAGAATTTCTTAACGGTGAGGGTGACAGAGCCCTGGAACAGGCTGCCCAGAGAGGTGGTGGAGTCTCCTTCTCTGGAGATCTTCAAAACCCGCCTGGACTTCACCCTGTGCCACATGCTCTAGGGGACCCTGCGTGTGCAGGGGGGTTGGACTAGATGACCTCTACAGGTCCCTTCCAACCCTAGCCATTCTATGATTCTATGACACCCAGGTGCCATGACAGCAACAACAGCCTGCTGCCAAATTTTGTCCTAACCAATCAGGAAGCAAGCTTCTAAGATCTATACATACATGCAAACACATGTGCAACATGCCTGCAGTTTTCATATAGTCTGGTTTATGACACTCTCCTCACAAAGGAGTGTTTTAAGTGCTGTACACGTGAAGGGAGACCGTGTGAACTGTAATTTTTAGGCAAGGAAAATAGGTAAGTACATGGCAGAGGAGAAGCCACATAGAACTTCGTGTTGGCTTAACTCAAGGAGGAGATAAAAGCAATGGTCCTGATTATGATAACTCTTGCTCATGGATCTCAGCACGTTGTTGCCAGGGCTGCATAAAGGAGACAGCTCAAGATGACATGCACTTAGAATCCCAGCTCCTGCATTGTTATTCACAACAGAAACATGATAATATTCAAAAATATTATTATATATCTTCAGTCTATGAAGTACTGCAGGAAAAGACTTTTGTAAATGCAGCAAAGAAATAGAGCATAATATGCGTATATGGTAACTCAGGGGGAAGACAGATTACTGAAAGATAGCACTACACAAGTAACAGGTTTTCTGTTATGACAATTCAGCAAATTCAAAAGAAGAATAATTAGAGATATAGATAAGCACCAGGAAACCTGTACAGCAAATAAATTGATGTTTTAAACAAATATTTCATTATGTTTGACAGATTTTCATTCAGAAGTCAATAGACAAAGAAATAAGCATTTTCCTGAAGTGTTGCATTTCAAGGCAGTGAATGTTCATCTTTAATAACAAACCTGTAAATAAAGGTGGCTTTTAAATTATATAAGAGCTTTCTTTCTACTGTGTTCACTTAGTCTGTTATTTCTTTTAGATAGAAGCCTTTGTGAGCATGTTTTCATAGAATCATAGAATGGCTAGGGTTGGAAGGGACCTGTAGAGGTCATCTAGTCCAACCCCCCTGCACACGCAGGGTCCCCTGTGGGTGATGTCCACGTGGGTTTGGAAGATCTCCAGAGAAGGAGACTCCACCACCTCTCTGGGCAGCCTGTTCCAGGGCTCTGTCACCCTCACTGTTAAGAAGTTCTTCCTCAAGTTCCTGTGGAACTTTTGGTGCCTCAATTTGTGGCCATTTCCTCTAGTTCTATTGCTGGCCACCACTGAGAAGAGGCCAGCCCCCTCCTCCTCACTCCCTTTCTTGAGATATTTATATACATTAATCAGGTCCCCTCTCAGCCTTCTCTTCTCCAGGCTGAAGAGGCTCAGCTCTCCCAGCCTTTGCTCATGGGGCAGATGTTCCAGACCCCTAATCATCTTTGTGGCCCTGCGCTGGACTCTCTCTAGCAGCTCCACATCCCTCCTGCACTGGGGAGCCCAGAACTGCACACAGTACTCGAGGTGCGGCCTCACCATGGCTGAGTAGAGGGGCAGAATCACCTCCCTCGACCTGCTGGAGACGCTCTGCTTAATGCACCCCAAGATCCCATTGGCCTTCTTGGCCACGAGGGCACACTGCTGCCTCAGGGTCAACTTGTTGTCCACCATGACGCCCAGGTCCCTCTCTGCGGGGCTGCTCTCCAGGAGGTCGTTCCCCAGCCTGTAGGCATGTCTAGGGTTATTCCTCCCCAGGTGCAGGACCCTACACTTGCCCTTGTTTTCCTTTAAAAAATGATAACTTAAGTCTCAGCCCTTCATTTTGTGGCTTTTATTGAGTTCTGTTTTTATTTTTAAAAACATGATTATTATTACCTATAATGCCTATACATTTAATTTCTTTAAATACTCAAAAGTGTTTTCTTTAGCTATCTTTTTTTTTCTAAGGTTCAAGTATTAAATGGAAAAACACTGGACTAAATTATATTCCTTTTATATGGCAAGTGTAGGCGGACTGCAGGCCACCATGAAAGTGGTGATATAATTCTCAGAGAGAATAGTGCTATGAGTTCTTTAAAGAGAAACTTTTTTTTTCAAGAAAAGTCCGATTCTGATTCATTACTCAGATTGAATAGAATGTTACTCAGTGAGTCATCCTGGTTAATCAATGGGATTATACTCACAGAATTATAAATCGGCATGACTAACTGGATCACAACATGGCTCAGACTTGGCAGGACTTAGAACAAAACATAAGAATAACTATCCAATAGGCTAATCTTACAGATGCCACATTATGATGCCCAGTTCCATGTCATGATAACTTTTTGTTGTGATAATTTATTTTAATTGGCTGTTTAGAGCAGAAGTGATTCTTATATGTATTTCAAAGTGTAAAACAAAAGATATTTTGGAGTATCTTACGATGGCTTAGACTTGCCAATTTTTATTTTCTAAAATAATAATTCTAAATAAAATTGCTAGCATTTAGAGTTTTCCATTTTATTTTACAACACTTTTCAGCTTTCAGGGAGTAAAATTAATTGCTATAAATTGTAATAGATCCTTAAGAATACTTAATTTTTTTCAATTAAAAACGAGATTCCCTATTTAAGATACGCTCTTACAAAATGTAAAAAGGCACTTGAATTCTTGTATAAAGGAATTTAATAATGCATACAGTTAGTCTATCAGTGAGTTTAAATCATGGCTTGGTGGGTTTTTGCTATTCCTGAGAGGAACTGAGGCTGTGGTCACACACCCGGCTCGATAACAACTTAGACCGTTTAGGAGTCTAACTTTCACGTTCCACTTACTAGTGCTTGACACGGACTCCTTACCTTCCCCTTAATTATTCTGGAATAAATGTCCATGTAATTATGCTATAAATCCAGTCTAGGTTAGTAACTGCATGTCCAGTTTTGTTAGCTGACCGGAGACGTCAGTAATGTGGTGCAGGTATCAGGGAATATTTTACCCCAGCTCAAACGCAGAATTTCTGTCATTTGTAAGACTGGAGGGAAAATACTTCACATGTTTGTGTAAGATTTTACCATTGTCTGCAAAATGATTTGAGAATCTCTCAAAGTCAAAAAAAAGTCACAAGAAAAATATTTATGTCAAATTGCTATGGGTCAAATCAGCAAGCCTTTGATCACGTAGAAACACATATTTAGTATTACAGCTTCATGAGAAATAGTCTGGTGTAGTTTAAGAGAAGAGCGTCAAACTGTCAGGGCATTGCATGGCGCAGTTTTGCATGACAAGCCAGAAATTAAAGGCATTTAAGACATCAAAACTGTTATGAAATGCAGTAATAAATCATACACTCTGAAATCTTAACATTGTGTGGCTTTCAGACTGGCTTTTAATGAAATATACACTTACACAATCGCCCTTTTGATCAAAATCTGTACTTACGTGTTTCTCTTTCTCCTGGCTTAACTTTGAAACCTGTTGGCCAATATCAGACAGAAATAAACATCTGTAAGATAATTAAGCTCCTACAAGTTTCATAAAAAGAGGTAGTCTGGTAGAGGAGATAAACCCTACACATGTCAGGATAGATAAAACCTATCACTGAGCAGCCTCTTCAGACCACCAAGCCTGAGAAATTATCAAATCCCTACCAAAGCTACAGAAATAATCAGAGAAGCAGCAGCTTGCAATTAAACCCCAAGGGTTGAACTGAAGACATGATGAGAGTCATAGAACTACACATATTTTTTGGCACCAGGCATTTCATACTGCAGTGATAACTTATAAATATTCCAGCTGCAGAAAGAAATTCAACCGGCTTGCAGAAAAACATACCAACTTCATCTTTTCTCCCTTTCATTCTGATACCAGGCACCGTGATGGGTGTGAGGTCTCTAAGAGCTTACATAGTGGTACCTAGTTATTAAGATTCCTTTTTCAAGATAATCTCTTTGGCAAAACAATTATTTTCTTTTGCGATTTTCTTCATTTCAAATTCATTATCATATATATGTGTATATATGTATTTATGCAAATGTATGTATGTATATGTATGTTTGTATTCTGAAATACTTGAGCTAAAGTAAGAGTATTTTTATTTTTCATGGGTGGGCTGCTTTTTTGCCTTTTTGTGTGTGTGTGTTAGAATTCTGCCCAGCTATGCAATATGCTACTCTTTTGCACTTCTTTAAAAGCAAACCACTGAAATATTTGCTGGAAAGCATTGATTAGGGATCAAATCTTCTCTGCACCTCTGAAAAGAGCAACTGACAGATACAGTGACGTGTCTGTAGCAGCCTTCCTTGCAGGCCTCTCCGTTTCACCACACTTGAGTGACTTCCACAGCCCAAAAGAGCAGCAGATTAATCAGAGAAGCAGCGACCTGTAATTTTTGTGTGTGAACTGAAGCAGCCTGTGGTATTGCTAGAAGTGAAGCCAAGACATGGTGAGGGCCAGCTGGAGAGTTGGAAATTTTCCTCTATAAAATTGTCCTATACATCTTTTATTTTTCTTTGGTTTTTTCTCCTTTTTTTTTTTTGTTTTTCTCCTTTTATTGGATGGAGTTTCTTTTTTCTTTTTTTTTTTTTTTTTGACATTTGCTATATAATTAAAATATGAAAAGAAACAGAAAATAAGACAGATATGGTAAGTTACAAGTGTTAACAGGAAGATGCTGAGGGGAAATTAATAACCTTTCTTTTAAAGCTCTTCTCTAATTTCATTGTTTTGCAAGAAAAAAAAATCATGAAAAGGATAGTGACATGTTGTGTTTGCTTCTTTAGCACATTTTCAACAAGCCATGAATTCTCTTTCAAGAATTTAAAAACTAAACAATTGCAATGGATTTCCAAACCACAGCAATACATGCTATTAGGCCAATAGAGAAATTTACCTAGAAATCTGTTTACCTCTCTCTTCCCTACAAATACAGTGCTGAACCATGTTTACACACCTCAACAGCACAAAGTATTAACACGTGCTATTTTTATTGCAAACTTGTGAAAAGCTGTGTGGGATTTCTATGACAACATTGCTTAGGCCAAATGCAGTTACTCTCCTGGAAAGAGTGGCAACTCTGTGGAAAATTGCAGGAACATTGACAAATGAAACTTGTCACTATGCCCAAGAATTAACACTTGTTAACAGTGAAAGAACACGATGTCTATCACTGCGTTCAACAACAAGGCTTAGGAATGAATAGATTAATCGCTGCTCATTTTAAGGGATTATTAAGGATTTAATGAAATTGTTGCAATTGTTGCTGAGTGGGATACTCAGCTTTGCAGAGCCATTTCACACCCTGTATTGAAATAAATATTACAAAAAGAATTTAAGAGATTATATTGGCTATAACAATTATTGGCACAGTCGTTCCAGCTTTTCTAATGGGAGGTCATGTCATGCAGCTTCTTGCTTTGGATGACTTTGTCTGAGGGATATATGCTAAGGAGCAGGGTGCCCCATGCTTCAGCACTCACACTTTTGCAAGTTAACTACATGAAATCTTTCTCAGTCAAAAACAAATGGAAAGATCACTGGCTCAATAATCTGGTTTGAAAGCCACATGAACCCTCAGGGAGAGCCCAGCACTGCTGTTTGCTCTCCTAGAATCTGCTGAATTTGTGTGCAGGTTGCTCTTGGCTGACAGTAGGTTGATACTATGCTAAGTCAGCAGTTTTAAAAGGAGGAGTCAATAGAAAATACTGTGGAAGGAGGCTTGTTTGAATTCCTGTTCCCTTCTAGGATTTTGGAGTTTTAAACAAAGCTATGGAAAGACATACTTTGCATTGACATTTACAAAAAATGTAAAGATAAATCTGTCTGCAGCTTCCAGAGATGCAGAATGTGACCAGGCACTTCAGCTTTGCTGGAATCTCACTTTCAGCAATGCAGCCCTGGGGATGATTTATAATCATAGAATGCTTAAGGTTGGAAGGGACCTCTAGAGGTCATCTAGTCCAACCCCCCTGCACAGGTCTGCTAGAACCTGTGGCACAGGGTGGTGTCTAAGCGAGTTTTGAAGATCTCCAGAGGAAACTCCACAACCTCTCTTGGCAACCTGTTCCAGTGCTCTGTCACCCTCACTGATAAAAAATTCTTTCACAGGTTCCTGTGGAACTTTTGGTGCCTCAATTTGTGGCCATTTCCTCTAGTTCTATTGCTGGCCACCACTGAGAAGAGGCCAGCCCCCTCCTCCTCACTCCCTGTCTTGAGATATTTATATACATTAATCAAGTCCCCTCTCAGTCTTCTCTTCTCCAGGCTGAAGAGGCYCAGCTCTCYCAGCCTTTGCTCATRGGGCAGATGTTCCAGRCCCCTAATCATCTTYGTGGYCCTGYRCTGGACTCTCTCTAGCAGCTCCACGTCCCTCCTGCACTGGGGAGCCCAGAACTGCACACAGTACTCGAGGTGCGGCCTCACCAGGGCTGAGTAGAGGGGCAGAATCACCTCCCTCGACCTGCTGGAGACGCTCTGCTTAATGCACCCCAAGATCCCATTGGCCTTCTTGGCCACGAGGGCACACTGCTGCCTCAGGGTCAACTTGTTGTCCACCATGACGCCCAGGTCCCTCTCTGCGGGGCTGCTCTCCAGGAGGTCGGTCCCCAGCCTGTAGGCATGTCTAGGGTTATTCCTCCCCAGGTGCAGGTCCCTGCACTTGCCCTTGTTGAACTTCATGAGGTTACTCGTCGCCCAGCTGTCCAGTCTGTCCAGGTCCCTCTGGATGGCAGCGCAGTCCTCAGGGCTATCAGAATGTCTTCCTGTGTGCATTCGGTAGTGGGACTTGAGGATCAATGTGAGAAAGACAAATATTTTTAAATCTGTAAAACCACTTAAACTCAATTCAACTGCACCCTTACCATTGTCCTGAGATAAATCTTCTTTTTTTCTTTTTTCATTAAGATTCTGTTTTCATTTGTTATGTATGCAAACCATTATCTACAAATATTATCATGTTAAAAGGATTAATAAAATTCCATTTTCATGAAGTGTGTACAAGAAGGAAACAAAGACAACAAACGTATTTATGACAGCAGATGGCTATTGTGGCCGAGTATCGTAGATAACCTTGCACAAAGAGCCAAATAGTTCTTAGAAAAGCCAGTGGCCTTTATTAGTGTCATTTCTCTATTAACTTCCTGCTATTCTATCAGAAGCAGGGATATGCAAAGACATTTCCATTATACAGACATTTCTATACACTCACACTGGTCTCTAAGGTGTTAGTCCCCTTAACAAAGTAGTTTTGTTAAAATGAGAAAGAAAGTGTGGTATTTCAATAGCTACGCAAGGGAAATATGACTTGGGAATTTAAGTTTGGGGAAATTGCTTCTTAAAAATCTACTTTAGGAGGCATTTAGGAGCTAACGGTAAACAAGTATGAAGAGACCTGTTTTTGGAATTCTTTTTGCATTCAATTTATACACTTATTTGCAACATTCCTTTATTTCTTAGAAGAATCATTTCCTGTGTAAGGATGCTTGTATTGCATCAGCTCTATGTAATTTATATTTCAGGATGAATAAGTGCGGCTATATGAGTGCTTGTGTGCACCTGGAGAGGTCTATAAAAATAACTAAAAGCAGATACATGATTGAGGATTGTGATAAGTGGAGAATTTGTATCTAAGGAATATGAAAATTAACATTATCATTAAAAAAGAACACAAACAATCTTTTTTTTCTTCATCTTTGTTAAACATTCAGAATGAATGCTGGCAGCACATAAAAATTACGGGCAAGGAAAGTGGGTTGATTTTCTTGCTCAGTAGATTCTGTTTGTAAACACAGTATTTACATTTAGTATAGTACATCCACGTGGTACAAATTGGAAAAGACAAGTAAACATCATATACCAGTTCAAGTTTGTTGATATATGTTTTTGTACAACAAAATGCATAAAATGTGTTCCTTAGCATTCATATACATATTACATTAACACTTTCACACATGGCTCGTTACCACTTAGAAAATGTTGCAGTCAAACATAACTGTTGGGAGGAGACTGAGTCACTGATAGGTGCACGAAGAAAATATTTTTGGCAGACTTCATCACGTCTGTGCTACAGCTTCACAGCAGCTGATGAAATCACAATGTGCTAATGTCTGTAAGAACCAATGATTTCTTCACCGCTTCCCCAGCTCTCTCCTGCCAGCACCTGACCTACTTTACAGCACTTTTCCCTGATGGGCTGTGTAACACACCTGAAATCCTTCAAACCGTGAAGCGCTGGTAATGCTCCAGATACAAATCCTCACTTATTACTGTCCATCACTTATATGCTAGATACATCACAGTGGCTGTTCACAGACATAAATTACCATACAGTGTCATGCAGCAGTTCTAGTCCCAGAAGTGCTCTCTGTTAAGAGAGTTCCTATGGTCCTGTCATATTAGTTGCAGATAGTTTGACTTATAGACTTTTGGAAGCTATCTCCTCCTACGCTCATGAGCATACTCTGGGCCACTCCTGCCCTCTAACAGAAAATAAGAGACAATAAAGCTGAAAGAAAAGCATGTAAACCTTCAGTACAAAAGATTTTGGAAAAAGAAGTATAAGAATAAACAACATTTCTCTTAGCTCATTTGAAAATGTCAGAAAGTAAGTCTGATCGATAGAATATGTACATAATACCTGCATCTTATTAGTACAAAAAAAGAACCTGAAAATATAAAATGTAAAATGACAGCATTTTTATGACATATTATGACATATGCTGTTTAGAAAATAATGTCTGCTTTTGAGAAATCCTAGTGAAGATTATACAAATGTATTATTATAAATAAGGTTCTTTACATAAATGTTATGAAACAGTTAAAGAATTTCATACATTATATATTAGAAAAAAAGAACAAATTAAAAAATAATGACATGAATAGTTATTAGCTGCATTATGTTCCCTCCACTCTTTTACCCATAGGCATGGTAGTATTATTGCAGTTATTGTACACCACAAATTACAGACCAGCTCCAATATTTGCTACCATAGAATTACAGCCTAGAGGAGTGCCAAGTTTTCTATCATTAGCATTCAGGATACTACCTTTGCAAGGATAGAAAGGTAAATCAAAAGTAGGCAATCAACAAAAAACAATGCAGAAAAAATACAGAGAATTATAGCATTAAGTATGCTACTTTTAAGCTATTATAAAATGTAAGCCTGTGGTTATATAGTTTCAGATTCCTAAGGGTAGAGAGCATGCAGCAGACACACACTTGAGTGTGTATACTGCTGTAAACTGTAGGCATTCTTGAGCTCGCTTTGTATTCCCAAGCTTCAGGACCAAGTAAATGTGTCATCAAGCTAGAAAGCTAGAGCTAATAAACTCTGCTGAAAATCTTCTCTTCAGAACCATGTTAACTCAGTCACATTCCTTTTCTTCTTTTTTTATTTTCTTTTTTTGGTGGTGGTGGGTGTGTTGGAAGAGTTGGAATAAAGTGAAGGGCTGCCAAAAGATTTTGAGGCATGAAGGACCCTCTGCCCCAGGGGGCAGTGAGGAAACATGGAAAGTTTTCAGGAGACTGAAATGAGACAGAGATTCAAAAGACTAGGTCCTTTGGAAAGTCAGGGTAGCATTTGGCCTTCATAAGCCTGTTTTTCCCATGTTATTCTTAAGGACACATATTCTCACATATTAAATGTTGTGGAATGGATGTAAGGACGTCTGAAAACATGCAGCTTCAAGCCACCACCTAGGTAGAAGATAAAGTCCTCATTCCTATGACTGTCCAGAAACACATTTGAGTCCAGGAAGCCTCTTCCTTTATTTATTCATTTTACTTTTTTTTCCATGGATTTTAGTAGGGAAACCAAAAGAGGGAGAATAGCAGGATGGGGCAGGGATTAGAAATGTCATTATATAAAGGATTAATTTATGAATTTTTCAGTCTACTGAAAAATATTGAAAGAGAGAGAGAGGTTTTTGTTTTTCCAGAAATGATCAGGATAATTGCTTTCTAGTTTTTGCTGTCATTTTCACAAGCTGTATTATTAAGAAGAAGCGCTTCTAGATAGTGGAATGAAAGCAAGAAATCTTCCACCTCTTAGGAAGAGTTGCTATTAAATCTAAGCCCCTAGAGCAGTGTGAAAGTTTAGGAACGTTGCATTAACTCAGCCTCTCTAGCTGCTCATCTAAAACACTCCATTTCAATTCAGTAAGATTTAGACATCCTCATCAGCTTTGATCTTGCAGTTCTTCAGCACATCTCTTCTAAAGGCTAGAAGTAAATTTTATTTGTCTGGAGTTTTTTTTTCCTTCTGCTATCTGCCCCATTATTATGTTTTGGATAACTGCACATCTTAATGACTAAGCCCCTTCTAACCACTTATGTCATCTTATTATCTGTGAGTGGGATTAAACTGCCTTGAGTTAGGTACCCAGATCTACTTTAATTGTCTAAGTATTACACAGACTTATCTTGCCAGTCTATTCCCTCATTGCCATAACTCAGTCTTAAATCCAGGAGCCAGCTAGTTTGATACGCTTAAGGGGTTTTCTGTCTGTGTGTGTGTGTGTGTATGTGTGTGTGTGTGTTTAAATTCCCACATATCATACATATACAGTACCATTCTATTGCAACTGTCAGCTTACAGCTAGACACTGAGAACCATCAGAGTTTGAAAACTGCCTGGCCCACCCAGCCAACATGGGACTGAGAGCCCCAATCCACCAATAAGTCTCAGTTACAGAAATAAAAGCTCTAATATAATTTATATTCAGCATGGTGCCACTTAGAGGAGCTACACAGGACACTGGAAAGAGTCTGTGAGATTACCGCATATAAGAACCTTCAGTCCAGATTCTCATTTTTCTCACCACGAAGCATCATTTCATCATGATATGAATGCCGTGTAATACCAATATGACCTGATTTGGGGAAAGATTTTCCTTAGGTTGAGAGCTGGTCATCTGGGATTCGGAAAACTGTATAAGAAGAAAGCACAGGAATAGTTTTACCTGTAAGCTAAGAGTTTTCCTTACAAAGGTATCGGAAGAAATTTGTCTATACTGTTTCAGGCTATTTACTGATGTCATACACCTTGCTGAATAAAATTGTAAATAGCATATCCAGGTCCATTGCTTTTTCATGTATTCTTTCTCAAGGCCTGGAAAGGGGCAGGAGCTGAGTTTCTGTTTTAAGAATCCCAGATGATGTTTCCTATGTCTCTTTCCATTTCTTCTTTCTCTACCGTATAAGAAAATGTATTAGTGTTTTCTCTCTTACATGCAACTGATAGCCATAGAGTCAAGGATAAACCAATTAGCCTGACATATTGTCATTGATCCTGATATTTTGTTCTTACTTTTTTGAGACATCAGAGGCTTCTGCTTTGATACTGAGTCTGAAAGGATCATAGGTATTGATGAAGAAATGTTCTTCTGGCCAAAGTATTTAGCAACCATTTTTGTGAGCCTCCTTGTTCGTCATAGTCTGTTTAAAGCACTCAGCCATATTGCTGAATGCAACTGTCCATAGTTTCTTATGCTATGTGATTTGTCTCTATCCTTTTTTTAAATATCCTTTTTTTAGTATACATTATATAAAGCTCATCAAAAGCAGAAAATGACTCATTTTGTAGCAGAGGTTGTATGATAGGTATGACAAATGGATGAGACAAGAAATGCAAGAAAAAAAGGAGAGAGTGGGAAACAAACTTTATTAACTTGTCCTTAAAGAATTGGGACTGTCTGAGGAAAATCTGATGTGTTTCTCATGGTGAGGACTTTGCTTCTGAAGTGCTGCCAGGAGTGCTGGTCACCCAGCTATCCAAGAAAACTCTTGAAAAGCAATGTTTGTAATTTGAACTTCTTGCATCAGGTTTCATGCCCTGCAAAGGTGGTTTTGGAGTTTGCAGAAAATTGCGTCTTTTTGACGTGTCTGCTGTTCAACAGTTAATTACTTAGGCTCAGTAAAGGTTGCACATTTTGATGGAGTTTGGCTTCTGTTAACTAAAATTTCACAAATAATGGCTGAGCAGAGTATAAGTGAAAGCAAAAATCTGAAATATTTTTTCAGTTCCTAAGACGTCCCTTTGTTTTGAGTCAGCTCTCACAACTAACAATTAACATTCACTAACAAAACACCAGAAATGTAGGATATGGGAGGTCATATTCTGAATCCTATGAGTTTTGCTATTAATTTTGAAGAGTCCTCATTTTAATACGATTTTAGTGACTGCAGAGAGCTTTCCTGAACACAGTGACATATGTTGACATCACATTACAATGCAGGAAACAGGGTAGAGGACCACAGATAACGGATTTGAATACAGGCATGAATTAAGTGACAGAGATAAAGACTAAATTTTATTGGATATGCAGATCAGTTTGATTATGGTGCCTCTGATTAAGTGTAATTTTTTTTTTTTTTTAGATTGAGCTTGTAATCATTACCTTGTGCACTGTGTTTCAAGATCTCTGTATATCTGATTTATTGAGCAATTGCTCACTGAGAAAAGGTGAAGATCTTGGTACTTTATTTCACATCGAAGATGTAGAGTACTCAAGCAGAGTTCTAATCACAATCCATCTCTTCTGATAAAGAGGACCAGAAAGTTTTTATGAGTTTCTTGATTCATAGTTGTACTTAAGGAGCTCCATAACCATGTGGAGATAGCTCCAGTGCAGGAATCTCAAGGGAGCCTTTGACACTATATCTATGGGACTCGATTACAAATGCTTCCAACTTTTAGTAGGTTACAGTTAAGTCCCTAGAGCAAATGGCCAGGGTAGCAGGACACCATGTCTTCATTAGTGAAGTCACCTATCAGACAAGCAACTTACTACTCTGGGGTTGATGAGAAGAGAGAGAAGCAAGTGTGGGGGTCTTCTGCGTCTCATGTCTGTATAATATCAGAGTAATAGCTGGAATCCAAATCTAGTTCATCATTCTAAAGCTATATTTAGCATCTTCATGTTGAAAAGAAAATTAGCACAAGACAATTTCTTTATGCTTTTATTTCAGTAAAAGAAATGCTCTGTTTTATTTATTTTTTTATGTCTTTCAGTTTGGCCTTCTTCCCAGTGTATCTTTTATCATTTGAAATTTGGCAAGTAGCAAAGCAGGGCAATTCTAACTGCCAAATTAATTTCTTGTGTGTATCAAAAATCAGCAATTGTCATGTCTGAAATGGGCTGCTGCAACAAGAAGAGGCTGTTTTTATCAATCTGTTGATCCTGCATAGCAGTTTGGTAGTAAACAAGTAGAGTAGCCAAATTTACTTAACTCCAATGTTTTGTCAGCTATCTTTAAGAAAAAAAAAAGAGCAAAACAAAACTTTTAAATAAGAACTATAGTTCTTATTCTAAGAATAAGACAACATTTATTGTTACAAATATGGTATCTAAAAAAATTATGTACTGCCTTCCATAGCAATGCAGCACTCAGGTGTAATAAAATTGATGAGCCCATATAATAAAATTTATGGAACCATAGTGAATTCAATTTATTTGAATATGCTCAGTTATGTTTTTGTTTATTCCCATAGCAGATGTTTAATTTACAAACCAGGCAATTACTACAGCTCTTCCAAACAAATAAGAACAGATTAGTCAAACGTTCACATCAGTTTTTATGTTTATCATTAGTTTTATGATGTGTCATGAATATTCAGTGTTAAGAAAAAACTATCTTTATGATACCTGTAATACCTTAGAATGGAATTTTGCATTTCCAAATGCTGTTTTGCCATGTTTCAAAAAGCTGTTAATGTGTGTTCACACTTACTACAAGTTGGGTTTATATGCTAATAGGAATTGCTCAGATATCTCTTTGATGTTTCACACAGATTCAGCTTTGCGTTCACAGTGCTTGACTATACACATGTCCAATTTCATTACATAAGGGCATCTTTGCTCCCCTTCCAGAAAGAATTACTGAGACTGAAGTCTTTCTTACCAAGACAAAGCAAGCATACTTAAAAATACCCATTCCCACTCCCAAAACAAATAGAAAGCTAGATGTTTGACTTAAAGTTTCAGGCACCGTCTGTGTCACTCATTTAACCTTTGGCTTGCTTCACGTTTCCAATTTCCATTCTGTCAGATGAAAAAGACACCATGTTGCAAGCTGCATACTCATTATAATGATGGATAGGAATGTATTACTCAGCAGTTTAGCATTTTCTTTTAGCTAAACTGCCAGGAATTTCATTTAAAAAATAATGTCCATCTATCACAGAGAGTGCTTGTGTGTGTGTTTATGTGAGTGCAGGTATGCCTAAGAAAGAAAAAGTATCTTTTGCCTCCTTTTCCTTAAATGGACTGCTCTTTGCTGAGTTTTTATTTAAAGAAGTAGCTTTGCAACCCTATAGAGTTGTTTCTTCTCCCTAACGCTATAATATATCATTCCCCTCACCCATTATGACAGTGAGTCACTTTATTACTTAGTGAACTAAAAGAAAGCTTTAGAGACAGATCTGTCTACTCAGGTGAGTTCTTGTGGGGCATTCTCATGAGGAATATGTTTTGCTAAGCAAGATATATGCAGTAGTGTAAAAGATCTCAGTGGAAAAGAAACATCTCGTTAAAGGTGTTTAATATTGGAACATTTTATCCTTTACACACTACCACTCTATTAACAGCAACACAAACATTATCTGCTTCCTCTACATTAGCTATTGAACAAATCCCATTAGAAGCTGTAGCTTTAAAAACTTTCAGTATAAATGTGAATTGCGTTGTTCTATTTCATACCTCCCAGGTTCCAAGTAGAATGTCTAAGACCTTGAGCACTACAAAAAGAAACAAACAAAACAAACAAACAAAAGCAAATTTCTGCTTTCTGCATCCATTTATTTAACTCCTTTGCAATAGTTGATGAGGCAGTATTTGTATATTCTTATTGGAGCAAGTATAGTTGATTGCACCGATTTTGCCGTTTAAACAGAAAACTTGGGGTTTCACAACAACTAAACTCCTACCAATTCATACTGAGACAATCTACCTTCTTCCTTCAAAAGTTAGAAGAAACAGCATTTCTCAGTTTCACAAGGAATTTCACAGGGGGTAAGGTATCTCATCAATAAGGTATCATGATATTGAGTTGCAGATCTGGAACATTAAGACCACATTGTGCAAATAACTACAACATCAAAAAGGAGAAACTGTATGTATAAACAAGTGCACACAACTGTTGGATTTCTTTGGAAACAAAGCAAATCTTTCTACTAGCAAACAAGGTAAACCATTCAGGCAATTATATTCCCAGAAAATATTAGTATGTTTACATCACAGAATATGCTTGCAGACAGTAAGTGTATATTACACTACCTGGAAAAAAATGTATATATATAATATTGGCATATGGGGACTTTTAAAGATTTTCTTGAGAGAACAGATCACCAAAATCTCACCACAAACAATGCAGAGTCACAGTGTAAGACTGTGAACCGGGAGTGGTAAGCATTAATCAGCAACTTGGATCCATAATTCAGGGCTAACTGTTCTCGTACTTCAACCATTCCTATAGTTTTGGACCGTTTCCATGGTATCTAAGCCTCTGAATGCTATAAAAATGATCAATCACGTAGAACATCTTAATGAAGAAAATGTAAAGGTTGCAAAGCTAAGCACTCCAGTGAAGAAATGAACAGCTGAGATTGCTTGTACAGTCTTAACTCCTGCACTTTATGGGTAGATGTTACAGTCTTGCTGATAGCTTCTTATTATATTTCAGACTTCTGCAGTAATAACAAGCTATCAATTGAATAAACTATTTTTGTGTTATTATAGATGCAAATAAATCCTGACAGGAATGCATTATTTCAGCATTTTACCACATGTTTCTGGAACAAATATAATTAGAAATGTTTTTGTTAGCATTTTTGGTTTTTTTTTAAATTATTTGGTATAGGCTTTTTTTTTGTTTGCTGGTTTCCACCATGATTCATCTCCAGTTTCCTTCCTTTTAAGACGTGATATGTTTTCTTCGAAGCACCGGGCTGGGGTATACTCATGAATCTGTTTTAGATTCCAAAATCTTTCTTTAAATCAAATGTCGATGTGGAATTTTGTCTACATATACAAAGAGCATCACTTCTTTTTTCTTATATAATAACCGTCTCAGGCAAGGAGACCAATCCCCATAGCACACCACTGAGATTCTATTTCAGTGGATATAATCTAAGAGTGAATTATAACAATGAAAAAGGAGGAAAGAATAAAAACAGAACACTTTCTAATCTCTATGGAGATTTAGTTAGTTCTTTTCAAAGAAAGAACTCTAATTTCATTTCATTTATAAAGACCTTTCTCCCAAAGGATTCATACCAGTGAAAGATTATTTTTCATTGAATGGGTCAACTGTGTGGTTGACTCTTTGGGGAGGGACTGAATTTTATAAAATACATAGGAAAAAATCTATTATTTTCATATTAAAAAAAAAGAAAAAGAAGAAGAAGAAGAGGAAGAAGCTGCAGCAGCCTAGCAGAGCTGTTTAACCTGAAATCTTAGACTCTGTTAATTTTTCACACTGGTTCCACCTATTGGCTTTCATGACAGGGACCTACACTACAGCAGTGGTACCTGATGATGTTGTTTCTTGTTTTTCCTGTTTGCACAGTCTGCTGTGGGCAAGATGGACATATAAAGCCAATTTTTAGATGGCTCATCTTTAGCATATATCTATATATCTTCATAATACCTAGTTTTTCATCTGGAAATTAAAATAATAATATCACTGTCATAATGCTGACTGTACGATGTTTGCAATGTTATTATTATTAGGGCTAATTTTACACTAGGGTGATGTATTGGCTTTCCTTGTCTAAGGAGATCTAACCAAGGTTACGTGGGGAAAGCTGAATTTCATCTTTCAGGAAAAGAAACAGAAAACAACTTTTTTTTTTTTTTTTTTTTTTTTTTTTTTTAATGAGTCTGTGGAGTGAATTCTCTCAACTAGGTGACCCCAGAGCAGCTGCCAGGTATCCAGCCTGGCTGCCACCCTGTCCACCTGCTCTCCGCTTACTTTCGAGCTCCTGCTGACTGGTTCACAAAGAAATTGCCAGGTGTTGGCTGCCTGCTGGCCTGTCCACATGTTGGTTGCCAGTTACCAAGCTCCTGCTGCCCTGTTCACCTGCTGACATCTCCGTGCTGCGTTCCTGATGGCCTGATTCCCCTGCTGAGGGCCAGGTGGCATCCTTTTGCCCTGTTCACCTTTCCTACTTTTCTAAATGCATGACTCTGCTTTTTTTTTCACTTTTTTTTTCTCCTACTGAATGCAAACTTTAAATATATATATAAAATATATATATATATAAAATAAACTTTAAATATATACATAATATATATAAAAATATAGAAATAGGAACAAATACATATACATACATATGGTCACATCTTTGCCCCTCTGTCTGCTTATTCCCTATCCATGGGTGTGCTTTACTATCCTGGTGTGGAGCAGTAAGTTACATTTGAAATCCCAGCTGCATATTGACATTATCGCTGGAGTCAGTATGTAAGAGCATCTGTAGTAATTGTTGCTGAGAAGGCGAGTTTGCTGTGAGATTCAGCAAAGACCATGATTCTTTCCACACGAAAGCTTCTGAAGCAATGGTTTGAGTAATTGCAAATTTTTTGATTCACTGTAGAATCTGAAAAGCACCTCTGGGATTCCTCCAGTCTGTATAAGTCTGAGTGGAGACTTCTCCTATAAGCACAACCTTTTAGCAAGAAAATTAAAGCAAACTATAAAAGATGTCACTGAACACACCTTTTTTGCCATTTTTATTGCTTCCAAAAAAAGAAAAAAGCAAAAAAAACCCCAACCCCCCAAAAAAACTAACCTCTGCATTCAGCCAGTTTATTACCATACACCAGTACTGTTTATCAAGTTGAATGACTTTTGTCCAGACAAGCCAAAACATATTGTGAGAACAGGAGTATATTTAAAACAAGTAGATTTAAATTTCTCCAACCACAGATAAAGTTTCATGCAAACCAATAAGCAAAAAATAGCAAGAGATTAGTATGACTATGAATATTAAAGTTGGGTTGACTGTCCTTCCTTCTCATGAAATCTAAATTGAAATCATCTTTGTTGGAGAAATAGCTGGAGAAATTCCCCATGGATGCAAGCAGCAGCCCATATGGCTGATATACATTAAAAAAGGTGCTTGGTTTGTGTCTTCCTAGATATTATAGGGCCCAAAGACAGACTTGCTTCAAGTGATACACGCTTAACTATGCAATATATTTCTTGGAAATCAGTTGGGCTATTTGCAGAATGAAATATTAATAAAAATGACAGCATGAGACCTGGGAACCAAAAGCAAAAGCGAAAGCTAGACAGCATTTAATACTAGATTGTTGCATGTACATTATTTCAGGCTTCTTGCAAACACAATTGATTTCAGATATGCAGCTTAAGTTGCACATCAGGGGATTAGTGTTTTGGCTATCTGAGTATAACTGTAATTTCTGATAAGAAACATCTTAATTAACCTAGGAGATTTCTAGTGGATATGGAGCCACAGGAATTTTTAGAAAAGCTTTAAAGAACACAATAAATATAGAAAATATGTGAATATTAGACTATATTTAAAGTATGATAGGCCATATTTGAAGCATGAAGTATCTCTAGTTATATTTGTTTTTATTAGTGTTCTTTTTCTTTGACTGGCTAAGAGAAGAGGCTTTGTAGGCATCAAATTTGTTGGTCATCAGACAAAGTAATTCATGTAATGTACATTCCTGCCAAACCTGGAAGAAAGTATGTCCACCCAGCCTTGTGAAGAATACTTCACTTCATTGAACTGGACAAAGAGACTTGACACAGTCTTGTTTTGATGCTTTTGGTGACTATCAAGAGTTAAATTTATATGGATCTCAGTCCTGGTGTAAAGCAATTTGGTGCAAAAACATATCACTATGTTCCAATACTTGTTGTAATAAGAACTTCTCAGCCAGAAAGAGGAAGAACAGTGTGCAATATGGTCCTAAGGCACAGCAAAGCATGGTAGAGGAACACAGAATTAAGAGGACAGTCATGGCCTTGTGCAGAGTCATGCAGTCAGAACATGACTAGGTGTCTTTTTCTCTCTGCAAGTACAACGAATTTACAGCTGTAACCTTATAACATGCTGTTATGGATAGAGGGAACCACCTAAGCCACTACTGTTTTAAATAAGGGAAACCCTGACAGCCTCTCCTTGATCTCTGAACCAGTATCTGTGTCTACCCAGGTACGGACTGTGATCATTTCCTACAGCTTGCAGATCTATAGCTGGCTTACAAGGCAAAAGTCAGCTAGAGTGCAGAAACAGATGCTTTAATGAGGTGGAGAGAGATGATTAATTTAACAACTAGGTGCACAACTAGAAACTGAGAAGCTTGGAGGAACTTTTGTTTCTGCCTTTTTTAATTCAACATCCAGATACATTCTTAAAATATCTCAGTATGAGAATAATGGGATTTCATATTTTCTTGAGTATAATCTTTGGAAATTACTTGCTTTATAATAAGTCTGACTCAGCATTTTTGACCATTCATTTGACCTTTACAAATAAATATTAAATAGAATTTTGGCAAATTGTAAATACTTTTCTAACTACAACTGAAATTATTCTTCTTTGAAACATCAAATGAGAATCTTTCCAGAATAATTTATAAAACTTTAAACAAATTTTATCCTGTGAAATACAAATAGTGCTGCTGCCTGTGAGGGAACACCACAAACTCAAGCTTTCCCCCCTGCCCACCTCTCAGATTAATTGATCATCTGAAATTAAAATTTTCTCATACAGCAACTGTGTGGATGAAGGACTATCCTTCATCCTTACAGCCACTTGAGGAAATATCAAAAATAAAAGAAGGTGCTAAAACAAGGAGTACATTCATCTATGTACTCCTTGTACCAAACAGTTTTGGTTTATTAAGTGTTAGGGATAAATTACATTTCCAAACAGTGATCTAAAAAAGAAAAAAAAAAAGATCTCTAATTAGCATTATAGGATTGTAAGAGACCTATTTTCAGTTTCTGAGCTCTGAATTCAGCCTTTAAATCTCGCCTTTTTATAAACAATGGCTACTTGTATGTATTGGCCACATCTCACTCATATTCGCTGGTAGTGAGAAAAGATTACAGTACTGAATGGATGTAATTACTGACCACATCCTAGATTATAACTTCAAAATGAAAAGGAAAAAAAAAACAAAAAACATCAAACAAATGTCCTTTAAATGTGCATATGGCACACGTATGCACATCGTAAAGACTACATAGCCTGATCTCATTTCTGTTAAAGCATTCTGTTGCATGTATGTTAGGAGTTCTGTACACAACAGAAATGTTACTGTGAGTCCTTATATATTAATGAAAACCAGCCCCTACTTTACCTTACTGTGATACCTCCCACCACCTCGATAGATACAGAGATGCATTAAATTTAAAAACAGATGTGAGCTGGTAAAAAACAAAACAACCTCTTCTAGTTCTCCTCAGCTCTAACTGCCAAATATCTACTTTTAATATGCTACTCTACCTTTTTAATTCAAGACATGGAATTATTTTTGCTAACCTACACATGTAATTTAGATTGATAGATCGGTATTATTTGACTTTTCTCTAATTCAAAACAACAAAGAATATTTTTTAAATATGCAAATTTTCTTTGTGGTTCAGAAGTCACATCTGTGTTCATGCTCATGTTCCCTGCCCATCTCTTTAAGCCTAATAATAGTCACATCCACCTTAATCATACCTCCCCTAGCTTCCCTCCTGTAAAAGCTTTAAATGCTCAGTGATACTCTGTCACTCTTAACCCTCCAGATGAACTTTTCCTCTCTTAGGCTTTAAGAGGTTTTTTCTTTCTGACAGATTGCAGTAAGTTTTATTTGCTAGCGTTTCTTACGACAACTTTATACATTTATTTTTTACATGAAATTTATTTTTTAGCATAGGATACCTATGAGACAGAAATGCCTTTGAAAAAAGAGAGAAAGGCAAAGACCAACATCTGATATCTCAGCAGCAGCACTGCATGAGGAAACTTATAAACAGAAGTTTACACTTAACTGTCACTAGACCTTAAACAGATTATAGATGTTATAGATGTGTTGTGCTTGGCTTCTGGGCTTGTATTAAAAGAGCTTTGCAACGGGCAGAACACGGATTAAAATCACCTCCTTTTATTTCTATCAATATTTGGACTTCTCATTTCAGGAAAAAGTCTAAACTAAATTCAGTAAAAGAAAGACATGAATATTAGAAAATGACATGTGCATGTTATTAAAATGTAACATCTCTGTAAGTGAAGATTATTTCTCCCATCACACACAATTGTAGATGCGCTTACCCTTGAATGTCCCCTATTCTTCCATCTGTGTAGTCTGAAGGAAATGTTCTCTTGTATCTGGAAACTTGGAATCATGAGCAAAAGATCAAAACTTGTATGATTGGAAAAATAAAAATAGATTTGTTTTCTTTTAATCTGCAGGTTAAATACAAACCTTGGGAGTTTTTGAGGCATTTTTAAATTAGAATCGCACTGAATTTTGAAAGTTTCTTCACTGCTCCTCCCCTCCCTTTATTTTTTTGACCCATTTATGGCAGAATTTTTTTTTTCCTCTTCTTGATTCCCAGTCAAGAGAAGGTTATGATAGGCCATATTGACCTGGTGTAACCTGTTCTTAGTAAAGGACATTATACTGTGCTAGTTGATTAGCAGAGCAGGGACATTCCTGAGGAAACACCTGCAGATCTTCCCCGGTGCAGCTGACCTCATTCACCATAGCAGCTCAATTGCGCTATGCTAGGCTCTGCTAATCCCTTTTTTACGATGTCTTTGTGATGTTTTGATCCGCAATATATTTACCAATAGGCCTGCATTGGTCAGACAGCAGTGTGCATTCAGAAATCATACAGTTGTGGAAGCATGTTAGGACTGTGGAAATATATACCTGTCCCAACAGGGCACTGCAGAGTGTGTCACAGTGATCTTCAAGGAGGAAAAATAATGAGCCATGGTAAAAAATGGAAGATACCTAGAAACTGTTTTTGTATTCTACCACCTAGAAACAAGGGGCAAAACCAAACTTATGCTGGAATTCCGGAAGCTTGATTGTCCTATTTACTGACTTATTGTCAGAATCTAATACACTCTCACTGGGTTCTTTTAGATATTCCACATGTGAAGAACATAATAGTGAATATTACTCACATAAAGATGTTTGACATTTTACATAATTTTGATTTAGCTAAGTGACAAAGCAATATACTGAAATCAGTCACAATACAAGCATAAGTTACACTTAGCAGAATATAGGAATTGCAAAATACAGTTGAATTGTAAACCAGATATGTAAAGCATCACCTGTCTCTACACAACATGCTCACCACCATTGTTCTGAATATCCACAATCACCAAGAAAGTTAAAACCATCCTCCGGTCCCTTTACCGTTGAGACAGATTAGCTTTCCTTCCAACAACTGTGGTTATTCCCTCCATGTATTCTTTCCTGATCTTCACAGACACACTTCTCTTCCCCATCTCCTCTGACTCCTTCCTCTGTAGGGATTTATTGTCTGGTTACACATAGTTATGGAAAAGCACCTGTATCTTCTTGACCTCTAACAATACATTTTCTTACTACAGCCTTATCTATTCCTTTATTGTAGTTATTGTGTTGTGGGAAAATCTTAGAGTATAATAAGGTAGAGAGCTTAGTGTGAATTAGAAGCAGCATTATCTTGGGGAGGGGGAAATGTGGGAAATGTTTAGAGCTTAATAAGGTAGGGAGCTTAGTATAACTTAGACTTAGCATAAGTAGATGATATAGTATAGCATAGGGCATGGCGCTTGGAAGATGCTGCGATGTCACGGAAAGACAGGAAGGAGGTGTGTAGCCTAGAAATGATTGAAGAGGACATATAAGTAAAAGAATTGTAGTAATGGTTTTAGAAGAATATGGGTCTATGGCCTATCAACGCTCACTCTTCTCTTAGCATAACTGCAGGCTCTCCTGATATAACTGCAGGCCGTGCTGATTCCGCTGCACTACAAGGACTGAGAATAAAGAGATGAAGATGCTGGGAATGGAGCAGCCAGGAACTGGGAGTGCTGATGCCGCAAGGACACTCAGAGCAGAGAAGTAAAGAAATAGCACTGCGGAGCGAGCGGAGGAGTGGGAGCCAACTTCAAACATGGGACTGAGTGAGCTCAACAAGATAAGAGCCGGACCAACTGTAGCCTAATTATAAGGATGCGTGCTTTTAGCCAATCATTATGTTAGTGCGCGCGTGAACAGTAGTATGTAACCAATCTCCAGTCAGAAGCGAGCTTCCACATTCAGCCTGAGTATATATATGCAAGCTGAGTTAAGCAATAAACGCCGTTTGCTGCATCCTCACATTGGTGTCTGTGCGCAATGGCCCTGAGGCAGGGGTAACCTCAGCCCAGTCCGGCAACCGAGCGAGGACTGCCAATGCAAGCCAGCAACATTGTGTGCCTGCAAGTGTGTCTAGTTAAGTCACTGTATCAAACCAGGAGTTAAGAACCAGGTGCTGCAATAAAAGAGTGATGAGGTTCGAAATCTGTGTGCATTATTATGCATTTTTGACGTCAATAGAGCATCTTAGCAGCTGAAATCGAGTGACCTGAATAACAAAATGTCACATTACTGCAGAACGCCATGTATGGGCCAGCTCAGGCCAGGAAAAGCAAGTCAGTGTTTGTCCATGGACTTAAGTGGTGAAGGGACCCAAAAATCCATTTGGAGGCCTTAGCTTGTTTTGAAGACACAATCCTCCAGTGACCTAATTCAGACAAGAAGATATTAATTAGCAGAAGCTCAGTGATTATTCTGTCACAGTTAACAGTTCTGCCCACACAAAGAATCTTCACTGGTGCTACCAAATTATATACAGAAAATCTTCTTTTTCTACTATTTGTATTGTAGTGACCACTTCAAAATGCGCCAAAAACTTACAGGCATTACTTTCAACAGCTGTTTAATAAAGACTAATGCACATGAAAATGATTATGTCAAAACACAAATAAGAACTTAAACATACTCAGTCTGTTCATCTAGCCAACTTAACAGAAGATCAATAGCACAAAAAAGTACTGTGGCAAAGAAATTCTCAGTACTGAAAGTTTGTCATGAAGCAGAGTTCCCTCCTTCTTTAATATTATTAGTATCATGAAGTATAAATACATTTGATATATATATAAATGAAATGTTACCGGAACACTGAAAGAAGAAGATCCTTTATAAAGTGAAGAAAGTTTATTTTAGACACAAGCCTTCCTCTGTTTCTGGTTCCTACCAGAAAATGAAGAACATAATCATCTGATGGCTAAAAATAGTCATCTGATGGCTCAAGTTTTTAGTTTACATTTATCCAGGGCAGTTTACCTCTATTTAGTCTTACACCATAATGATCCTTTAGCTTAAACATATCTTCTACAGTATTTACTCTCTGCTTTGTTTAGAGAAAGTAGAGATGTCTCGTTTATAGCGATGTCTCATTTATATATAAGACCACAAATTAAGGCATCAGAAGTTCCACAGGAACTTAAGAATTTCACAGCAGTGAGAATGACAGAGCACTGGAATAGGTTGCCGAGAGAGGTTATAGAGTGTCCTTCTCTGGATATCTTCAAAACCTGCTTGGATACAATCCTGTGCCACATGCTCTAGGTGACCCTGCGTGTGCAGGGGGGTTGGACTGGATGATCTCTAGAGGTCCCTTCCAGTCTTAAGCATTCTATCATTCTGTGATTCTATGATAGTCTTTTTGCAGGCTAGATAAACCACATCTTCATATGGTATAGACTCTCCTTCTCCTCAGAATTCTACTACCCTCTCCTTGCATCTTTTCTAGTCAAAGTTCATTTGTCTTCACTATAAATGGATTCTCTTTTATGTCAATTGATAAATTAAATTTTTTGCAAGGATGATTAGAATCTGTTCAGATACATTTATTTCTTCCTTTATGGATAGTAAAATTCCAACTATTGATCTTTTTATTGTGGCTGTTGTTCCTTTTTTCCCCTTCTTCAGAGTACACTATGTATCACAATCCACAAATGCTAGGTGAGACTATAACAAATGGAAAAAAGAAAAAAAAAATTATAATATATATATTGTTATTATTATTATGCTGAAAATGTCGTAAAATAGACCCTGAGGCTGGAATATAAAGGCTTACAGATATTCAAAGAATGCTCTAAGATATCCCTGTAGGAGGTTATGAGAGATCTTTTTTTTTGAGTTCAAAAATATAGTTCTCCCATGCTTATGGAGAGAAATGAGAGGTGTTCAGATTTATCTGTTTCTTAATATTAATTTGCCTTAATCTTATTACTTACCAATTTTCTGTTTTATCTAAGTTTTCAATATGAAACACTTAAGTCAAGAGGCATTATTTGAACATGCAGAGATCTACCTGCTGCTCTGGCAGATATTTTTAACCTGCACGATAACTGTTACATATTTCTAATAAAACTATTGATATTTTCTTTAATATATTATACAATATTTGACAGTTTTACTTTGGCTACAAATATACCATTAGAGGATTTGGAGTAGGATGAACTCTTTAATATTAAACAGAAATATAGAAACATTAGTGTAGCATTTAGTCTGAATAATCAAACATACATAAGTCAGGAGATTCAAAATATGAAGGTCTGCAGTGTTAACTCAATTTAAATTGCACATTCTGTACATTTTGTTATGCATTATTCAGATTCATACTCAAAAGAAGAAACAACAATGTAAAAAACAATTGTGCATATAAGCTGTTTAGACAGACTAATGTTGCTTCACAAACTAGAAGAGAACAAGAAAGTTAGTGTTCAGATAAAACAAGTTAAATTCAGATTAGGGAAGAGAATCACTCTAGGAATTATAGTTTATAACATGTTGATGTCCCGTTCATTCTTCAGAGGATTTTTTTCTCAAGATATTAGATAAGTTATTTTTATAAAGCTACTGTCAAAAATTTGAAACTACAGAAACTGTGAGATTTTTTTTTTCTGTCTGTTTGCTTTTTGTTTTTCAGATAATCTTAGCTTTCTCTTCACAGCACTCCAGATGTGGCTTCACCAAGGCTGAGCAGAGTGGGAAGATAACCTCCCTTAACTTTCTGGCAAAACTAGTCCTTGTGCAGCCAGGGATATCATTGGTCTTCTGAGTCAGTAGGGCCCGTTGCTTGATCATGATTAGCCTGCCAATCAGGACTTACAGTTTATTTGAGTTTATTTAGAGGTGAAAGCTCTTCAGGTTTATTTAGGATTGTGTTCATACTTTTGAAACCAGCACAATAGCACAGTCTTTTCTGTCCCTTTCCCCCATGCGTAACAACTAACATAACTTTGGAGCTAAAAGGGCCTTGAGAAAGGCCCTGGTAGAGTGGAATTTTGTCTTCACAAATGGATCCAACTTCATTAATTCCAGGAAAATTGCTTCATTGATTTGAACTGTTATTCTGGAATGATATTGGTGTGTATGAGACCAGCACGTAATCCTGTATTTTTTTTTTTGTGCATGCACTGCAGCAAATAGCATGGTGATGTTACTTCTGTGTACCATAGGTACACAGAAGGTACCACAGACTTTTAAGTCTCATAATAGTTGCACAGCTTCATGATCTGCAGAATATTTTTTTTTAAAAAAATGTTGTTATCTAATCAAAATGTTTGCGCCTGCTTTTATGGTTGTCATCTACCCTCCTCATTCAAGGAAACAATTTTCTCCTGTAAGGCAGCAGACTTTCTGCCTCAGGGTGTGTGTGAATCAACAAGAAATGTTATAGCACATACTACAATTTTATAAACTATCATGTTGTGGAAAATTGAGTTTAAGCTATAATCCATGATGAAGTTACTATTTCTCCAAGAAAATACAAATAATAGGCAACTTCAGAAGCCTCTGGGTCATTTTTGTATTTCTGGACATCTAGACAAATGCAGAAGTCCAAGAAAATATTTTTGGAGAAAGGAAACAAGAAAATATAGTTTTCTCTCACAACGAAAGGTTTAAGGACATAGATTTAGGAAAGCCTGAAGTGATGCTCACAATTATAGCATGTAACAATCTAGTTTAAAAATATTCTTGAAACTATTTAATAAAATCAATTGGTCAATTATAATAATTAATGCACTTTACAGAGCAATATATGCATTCACTGTTGTTCATAATATTTTACCACAAGAGAAAAATTTAGTCACACCTGTAAGAAAAAAACAGTTATTTCATAATACTGCACCAAGTCAAATGACTCTTTCACATGATCTTTTAATATATAGAAATGGAATATGTTCAAGCCTATAAGAATTTCATGTGTACCTACTAAAGTCCATGTTGGAATCATTCCGATTTCTTTTTTATCACATGAGTAAATCAAGGCTGATTATTAAGTTGTTAAAAATAGGCTAAATGTTCTGTTCCTTGCTCCAGGAATGTCTCACACTTTTTCCTTTTAAGGGATCAGTAAACGATATAGATATTTAAAAAAAAAAAAAAAGGCACTGGAAATTGGGCCCAGAAGTGAAGGCTCTGTGATCTCAGAGGAACTTACATGAGGTGGTTATTCTAGATCCCAAACACACAATGACAGAGACCTATTTAGGCATAATCTTACACCTCACATTTTCTGGTAGCTGTTTTTAGGTGTCTGTCACCTGGTGAAAGCACTGCTTTAAGGGACTGCCTATGAAGACAACAGAAAGAACACAGCATTGAGACCACCTAAGTTACCTTTCAAGGATGTGCCTTTCTCCATTGATAATGCAGGAAGTATGGAAGGTCTTTGATTCAACTGTCTCTAAATGAGGGATGGATTCTGTGTCACTCTGGAATGGCTTTGTGAGGGCCAAAAGGCGATGACTGAGATGGAATTGAATTTTAAAAATTTAGGATTAGTTATAGATGTATAGATGATTTCCCTTTTGATAACTCAGCTGAACGTATCTTTCAACATGTTTTCCATATTTCCAAAATAGTGACCCAGATACTTATACATATTTTTGGACACTACTTACTACAGTGATTTCATTCCATCATTTTCATAAAGGTTTTCAAAGTTTCACATCTAACAAAAACCTCTGAAAATAAAGATACACTGCAAAACAACTTCTCAAGCCATCAGTTCCTAGAAAAACAAGCTGCCATGTAAATATCATAATGCCAAGTACAAGAACATGACCAGTAGGGGATGAACAGCTGTATGGGATTATTTGTATAGTTCTCTCCCTCTTTTTCCAGTGTAGGTTTCACATTAGGAAGAGATCTTAAAAGTGTAAACTACATATAAGATTGAAGCATTAAATTTGAAATAATTATCTGAACTGTCTTGTTTGTTTTAGACTCCTTTTATAACCCGTAATCAAAACAAAGAGGTGAAGTGAGGTGATTTACCATGATAAAGGGGAAACTCAAAATGGCCCTGTTTCAAATAATTCAAATGTTAGGCATAAGATAAGCCTCCCATTTAGTTCAGATAGGGATGAATTGCCTCTGTGAGGTGTGACTCTCTTTCCTTTGACAACAAATGGAGCTTAACTTAGACTCCTCAATGAAAAGTTCATGCTAGGTCAAATAAATCTATGACTTCATATGGAAACATTTTAGAATAAATTGAAACTTTTTAATGTCTATGAGTATTTTCTTAATTTTAAGGAGGAAATTTTTGAAATAATCAAGAGTTATCAGTATGTCATATTGCACCTTGCTGAAAGTAATTTTCCAGATAAAATTGGGCCAATAGCAGAGTAAATAAAAAAGTCTGTGAGCACTTATTCAAATATTTAAAACTATTTGGTTTAAATTTGTCACTTAGCATTAACATTCTAAAAGATTGCTGTCTAGCCTACGCTGTCACCTAGCCTCTAACCTTCATCTAATGAGGTGCAACAAGCATCTCCAGGGGGTGATTCATCCCATCTATCCATAGTTCCTGTACTAGCAAGGATGATTCATTATCACTGTTTCTTCAGCTTGTAGCCTTGTTATGGTAAAAACACTACTGAAATACAGGAAGACGACAGACATTTTCCCGAAGAGCTTGCTCTGTCAGCACACTACCTGGAATATTCTATGGCCAAAAAGTGGAAATAATTACTAATACCATTCCAGAAATGGAGAAAAAAGCATCAGCAGAAAAAAGGCATGGCCTGTAGAAGATTTACACAAGCAAATTCATCTCTCATGTATAGGGTTTTGCAAGACTACAGTTAAATTTGAGAGTGGATGCTAAAACAATTGTTTATTTTTCTTTTATACAGGCTTTTATCTAAAACAGTACAGCTACTAAACTATCAGAAGTACTTGCAAGGTGTTTGTGTCATGAGTTGAAACTTGCTGAGAACACTTTTTCACTAAATCCTTAATTGAGCAATTGGGCTTCTAAATTCCAAAGCCTAATCTAAAACCAGAAGCATGAAACTGAACTCATAGGCTGAATTTCAAGGCAGTTGTGCTGATTTTTTTTTTTTAAATCTAGATTATGCCTAAAACACACAGCCTGTTATTGTATTTCACCTAGGACAAATAGCTATCAACCTCTCCAGCATATGAAATTGTAGATATCATTCAGCACAATCAGATAACTATATCCTATTTAAAATATTAATGCAAACTGTATCACTTGTGAGAAGTACTTGTTAAGTACCTTTAAATGAGGAAGAAGATAGAATCTACTTAAAAGAAAAAACAAAATCATGAAATTAAAATACCTCTTTTAGTTAGAATAACTGCACGTCCCAAAAAGTTGAATTTTTACTTCAAAGCTACCTTAAAAGAACCTAATATATGCAGATTTGGTAAGACAGAGCAGAGATCTCCATTGATCAAAAAGCTTCCAGGGAAGAGAATGTTACCATCTATTTTATTTCACCTTTCTTCAGTAGCCTTAACCATTTTCTTTATATCTTAAATTTTAATCAGATGATACAGTATTCAGATGTCTATCTATCTGCATGTCTCGAGGCATCTATGTCATATGAGTAACTCTGAATACATATTCTATAATATATTGAAAGATTCTTAAAATTTATGAGACTAACCTCCTTTGCTGGCAATGTACCTATAAGTGTGATTAATATTAATACATTTTAGGAGTACATATTGAAGATGGCATATATTCCCTGAAGCAAAGCCATACATTCAGTGCTGTTGGAAGAATTACGGGTTTCACGACAAGTGTGCTGGTTAAAATAAGAGAGGACATCTGTGTGTCTTTGTGATGCTGAGTGTCCAAGTCAGAGCGCAAACAATATATTCAGAACATTTAGTTGCTCTTCCAAAATCAAATGCTACCCATGATTAACTTGAATACTTATTCAGATTTATTATTTAGTAAATTTTCTATTTAGGATATTTTTGCATAGATTGTAAGTAGTTATTTAAGAAACTCTGCATTCATGGTATATATGAATCACAGTCATTGCTCGTTTTTTTGGTACTTACAACTTTAAGTACTCCTACTTGGCCAAGCTGAACCAAACATAACTTGAGAAGAAATGAGAAGCTAGCTGAATCCTTGAGAAGGTTTGTCATAAATAAATAGATTGATTGAAGGACATGAAATAGCAAGAGGCAGAAACTGAAAGGGCAATGGAGGAATATTTTCTGTAGCATATAGCACTTGCCAAAATTATCTTTTCAAGAAAAAAATAAAATAAAATTTAAAACACTTCATATATACCGTAATATTCTTTCCTATTGCCCCTTCTCCCTTCTGTCTCCAAAGACACAGTAAGAAATATTTTGTGTTTACCCTGTTCTACAATGCTTGAAAGCAGACTGAAATCAGATTTTTGGCTGGCTTAATAGTATCTTGTTAGAATGGAGGCATAAGGAAAATCCACTGCTTGGATCTTTCAGACAACCACCTATCTTATAATAAATGAACAAAAAAAAAAATCATTTTTTGAAATTGTTGCAAGTTAATACAAAAAGCTTATGAGAAAGGAAAAGGGAGCTTTGTAAGTACTTACCAGATGCTTGAATAAAGTCTTGCAGTTTAGTAAACCAAAAATTGAATGCCAATCAATGTGCCAATAGGAAGAGTATGGCATACACTTATAAAAGGCCAAAAACAGTAAAGCTCTATTGATATTGAGTATTTTAGCACAGGCGTTCGCCCTCCATGGACCCAGCCGACTCTGTCACTCTGTCACTCGAGCTGGATCCCAAAAGGCAGGCTCCTGTATAGCCTTGATCTCTGAAGGAGACACACTCCTCTGAAGATCCTCTCTCTGTCGTGGCAAGGGGAAGCCACGAGGTTCAAGAGAGTAGGGAAAGAAGCAGGGAATAGGAGGGAAAACACACTAGGAGGGTGAGGGGGTTCGTCTCCACTCACGCAGCACTCACGCACCTTCCACACAAAGAGACACAGACCACCAGCAATTTCTCCAACCATGAGACGAACCTTTATTGCACTAGGAACAAGTGTTTTATAACCTTATAACATTGGAGGAGAGTTTTCGATAGGCTGAGGACGGGCCCTTCCCCAGCCCTCTGTAGGTTCTCATCCTGTCAGTCAGGAGTCTCTGCCTGATGATTGGAGCGCTGAAACACCCTGGCAGATAACTATACCTCAAAGAACCTTCTGGGTTCTTCGGGAACCTTCTCTCACTTTCCTTTCCCCCCCACACCCAACAACTGTGAACAGTGAACTGTGAACAAACTGTATATATAGGCATGCCTTCAGCATAATCAAATCCTGCCTTGCGCATAAGCCGAAAGAGGGTTATTGGGGACAAACCCCAACATTTTAGTTTATATTAGACTGTAACCTTAGCTGGAATACTTTATAAATAAATTAAACATAAACAAAGGGAGACAGAATTGGAGGCTTTTATAGGAGAATATTGAATGCTTGAAGAATACTCAAAACAAGTAGACACTGATAGACTGCAGTCAATAGCTTACTGGTGCTTTGCACTATCCAAAAATATAGGTAGGTGAATTTAGTTTCTGTTGCTTTTCAATTTCTTTCTGTGTACAAGAAAAAGATTGTTTTTTCTGTACCTTTTACCTTAAAGTCATTTAATGTCAAAACTGTAAAAATGTACTAGTTAATAAATACATTAAAGGCAGTTTGAATAGATGTAGGTGGGTTTTTTTATGATTTCATTATGCACTCAACTACTATTCCAGGAACAAGAGTTTATTTTTAAGGGTTTGTGTTGTGCAATACCAACCAGAACTGAAACATTAAGTATGTACTCAACCTAGAATATATGGAACTGCCTCCCTAAATTCTATATAAAATACAATGATAGAATTTAATTTTATCAGAAAAGAAATTTTGTCAGGAAGAATTTGCATATTAAAATCACCTAAAATTAGGATTGTTGTTTTCTTATGCTGTTACCAAGTGATATTTTTCAGAAAAAGTTACCACTGTTCCACATTTTGGTTTTTGCGTGACTATAGGAAGGATAATTCTAATGTAATGGAGTAGCTGTCAAACAAATAGTCTGCTATTTCATTTTCAAACAGTATTGTTCCTTCAAATTTCCTTTCAAATTACATGACCAACCTTATTAGGGCAGGGATGATTGCTCATCTTTGCAAAGCCATAGGATTACAAGAGCTGAAAAAGTCCTAGATGTCAGATTTTAAAAATTTATAGATACAGTGCTGTGTTTTGGGATCTGCTTCACTTTGAGATTGTGATGACTCGTAAGGGACAGATCAGAGGATTTGAATGACAAAATCAAAAAATGAGAAATTTTTCAAATTTAAACAAAGTTTTCTGATGATTTGATTGACTTTTATGAAAAAAAGTAAGATCCACAGCAACAGTGTAACTGAAAACAACATTGCATTTCAAAAACGTACAGTAGTTCTATGTGCAGATGAGTTCAATGAAAATTTCAACTTTCTTTACTTGCAGAAAAGGCAGAGTTATGCCTAATTCTGTGGATGCTGACCCAGAGAGGATTCAATTTCCTTCTGCCAGGTTCAGCTCTTTGGCGCACCCAAATTCTGTATCAGACACAGACAGAAACACCCATCCCTTTCCTACCATTCCCTTTACCTTTTTCTTCTCCTCCTTTGTCTTTTTCATCTTCTGGGAAGGAAAATTGGATTTGGAGAACAGATTGGAGTCACAGTACTTCCCACAAACTCTATGCATATGAATGATGGCCTTATTCGGTCTTTGCATAGGAAGCCCCAAACAGTTTGGAAGGAACCAATTGTCTTCTGGAAAACAGCCCATGTCACCCAAATAGAACTGTCTTTTTCCCTCTGCACAGGTTGCATTTCTGCAATGGGACAACCCTGCTCAGCCCCCATCTTCCTCTGAAACATTAGAAATGGTGAAAAGATAGCTCCTTTTCATGTGAAGGAAACACCTTTCTGACAGATGTCTCTATCAGTTTTCATCAGCATGCAAAGTGTGTGTGATACAGAATTGCTGGGAATACCCTGCCGTATTCATGTGTTTCAGGGTTTTGCACTGTTTTACTTGGATGGAATGTAAACTCAGTTGTCTACAGAAAGGCAACTGTACGGCATGCCCCTGCTTACTCTGTGAATAAGTATTCTTGTCTGTGAATAAATATTTTTATCATCTTCCTACCTTTCTGATGCAAACGCCCATGTTATCTTTGATGCTTTCTCCTACTTGTTCTTTATAAAAAAGCATTTTGCTTCAGTTACATTGCAATCAGGTATTTGTGGATGCTATCAGAAGCAGCAATAGGAGACACTTCAATATAGGCATCAGACTGGATAAACTGTTCAGCAGATTGTGCATTAAAATGCAAAATGTATAAATAAATAAAAAAGTAAGGTAGTGAGAGTGAAATAGTGGATTATTTTGTAGCACTCTGTTGAAAACAGAATGAAGTACAAATACATGCTTCTTAGTGAATGCTATCAAAATGCTATCAAAGAACAACAACATATATACCTGAAAACTTTCATAAAATCTTCCTTCAAATTTGATTTTCATCCATATCTCCTTATTTCCTTCAGTCAGATGACCAATTTATCTCTTGCTTCTTGCATTCCCTAATCAAACTCCGCTATAATGTTTAAAAAGATAGGAAAAAGCAAAAAAATGGACAAAAAAAAAAAAAAAAAAGAGGAATGGTGGGATTGAATAATGTCCTGGACAGATGTATAAAAAAGGTGAGAGACAAAATCATGATTATTACCTGAACCAATTTTAGCTCCTTGTTGGACAATTTCCATCTCTAAAATGATATTCCCCAAAATCAAGACAATGAGAAACTTTTGAAACTTTGTACAAGTACACTTTGGAAGTATAGCTTTTTTTTTTTTCCCCCAACAATATCTAGTATAAGTGCTTCATGCATTTAAATTTTTTTAGTGATTCATGTTTCTTGTGATGAACAAACACTGAAATTCCTTCCTCTAGCCATATTAGATTCTCTTTACTGTAAGGCTGCTTACATGATTGCAGCCCTTGGTAAGAAAATATTTTGCTTGCTGAACTTCAATGGTAAGAGAATTCAGGAGATAGTTTAATATCTATTAGTCATGAAACATTCATATTATCTCTCTTCCAGCTCTCTATGCAGGTAGAAACTCTCTGGAGTTTTCTGGAGATTTTAGAAATTCATTTGTGTAGCGAATTATACCTTCAATAGATGGATAACATATATTGATATGTTGATATTGATTGATATTCCATTGATATGTATGCATGGTTCATTCAGAGTTTTGCTGAAAGTGCCACAGAGACAGTGAAAAGACTGCATACGACTAAATAAAAGTAAGAAATTTTCAGTTGGTAGACTATAAAAAGTAAATAGGAATAGGAATAATGTGGAAAATTTATCAGTCATTTATCAGCTTAGCAAAGAACAGGACAATGCTTTTTAATGCATTTGCATGTCAGTAGGAAAAAAAAATCATGACTGGTAAGAAATGTTAACAAACCATAGTAAAGAGATAGCTGAGAAATGCCTATTTGTTTAGTAGAAGGATAAATAACTTTGTGGTAAGATTGCAGATGAAATCCTGAATCACAGAATCACAGAATCTTTAGGGTTAGAAGGGACCTCTAGAGATCATCTGTTCCAACCCCCCTGCTCCAGCAGGGACCCCTAGAGCACAGGGTGGCATCCAGGTGGGTTTGGAAGATCTCCAGAGAAGGAGACTCCACAGCCTCTCTGGGCAGCCTGTTCCAGGGCTCACAGTACCCTCACAGTAAAGAAGTTCTATCTCACGTGGAGATGGAGCTTTTTGTGTTTTAATTTATACCCATTATCCCTTGTCCTGTCATTGGCCACCACCGAGAAGAGTTTGGCCCCATCCTTCCTACATTCACTCTTCAGCTGCTTACAAATGTTGATCAGATCTCCTCTCAATCTTCTCTTCTCTTGGCTAAACAGGCCAATCTAGCCTTAATCATACATGAGTACACTAAGTATACTGAATATGACACCATAATAATCAGCACAGTGCCTACTCTGTGTTAGGGGTCAGAAGACATACACAGAACACTCTTTCCCTGTTTTTTTAACTCTGCATCACAAGCTGATTAACTCCGCATTACAAGCTGATTAAGCACGACATGTATTTTGTACGGGTATGTGAATCTAAGATAAAAATGGAATCAAGATGCATATCCTGTGGTCTATTGCACTCTAACTTGGCCTGATGAACTTCCGATTACTGTGGAGCTACTTTATTGCATTTAAACGTTTGTATGAAGGAAACAGGTATACACTTTTAAGGCGAGATGCTTCATGCATCTTTCACCCTTAATATTTAACCCTGTTATGCTAAAGATTCTGCACATGCGCAGAATGCGGAAGTTACTTTTCTGAATCCCTTCCTGTTTAGATAAGTCAGATAGTACCTGTGAGAGGAAAGAGGAAATGCGAAATATGGCAGAAAGCTTGAAACAGAGACAGTTACTGATGTCAAGTATAGGTCTATACACATGTAAGCAAGTACAAGTGTTTTTTACTTGAAAAGAGAACTTGTCATTTGTGGGCAACACAAGCCTCCCATGCGAATTACCTAGACCATTCTTATTTTCTCTGGATTGTGAAATAGTAAAATGACTACTATTTCAGTAATATTGACATTATTTAATAATAGATTAACTTTGTTCTATTCCTATGTTTTGCCGGAACTTTGTAGAAAAATAATATTCCCGATGTAAAAGAAAGCAAATTAAATTGAAAACAACATGAAATTTCATTTGATAAGAGAAGACAAAGTATCAGACTCAGGCATTTTCTGAGGAAAGCATTGATAAAAGCTTTTCACAAAGAACATTATTAAAAAACATATGCATCACTAGCAATTGACTTTGGCTGGTTTTTCACACTGTCAGTGAACAACAGGGGCTGTACTTATAATTTGGAGCACTGCACTATTCACTTCCTTCCTTGTTTAACTAAGTGCACATTATCCCTACTATTCCTCTTTTCCTTCTCTGACTTACCTTGTTTTGAACTATTGATTGCTGGAGTTTACATTTCATTCCAGGACTACTTCCCAGGCCCCAGCAAGGATATATCAAAGCTGTTGAAGTAAACCCTTATTGGAATTGCACAATTTAAAGACATCTAATTACAGCTGACATCGTTTTCATCAGATATATTACAAAAAAAAAGGGTAAAAAAAATGCTCTAAGGTAGTTACCCTGTTTCTTTTTAAACTACATGTATATTTGTTTGGGATTAAAAAAGGATTATTTAATTTATCCCAAGGCTCTGGAAGATGATATACAGCATTGTCCTCTCCAATCTACTTACTCATTCCTACTGTCATGAGTGATTTCTGCAGTTCTTTGACATTTTTTTTTCTTCTTGGCTGCTTGATAGGAAAGACATTTCTTAATATAGAAATCTGCCTGTCTGGTATCTTCTTTTCCTAAAGCTGCTACATTCAGTTTGGCTTTGCCATTCCTGAGATCCATCTTTCCAGATATGTCCAAATTCAGTAATATGATGCTGAAGAAGTAGTGACTAGGCAGCATGAAAACCTCACACCAGTAAATTACAGACTGTTTTTTCACATTTAATATTGTGATTTTGTATTCAGTGTATTTATTTTTCTTTTATTTTTTCCCCTTTCTCAGAGTGCCAGGACAGTTCAGAGATCAGTAGGTATGTACATTGAATCTGACGTGGTAAACATCTGAATACCTATGCTGTATACATCAAGACATTTTCATGAGAAGATTTTGACATATTTTTATTCTGCTGCATGAGGTTAATCACTAGATATGTTGATTGATGCCTTATGGCAACAAATCTCCTGTAGAAGCTTTTCAGAGTGTAATATGGAGTTTCAGAGATGCATGAAATGGTAGGATAATGAGGCAGAAGGAGCTAATTTTTAGCTGGAATTGCCTCCAGCTAAGCATGCATTCTCTATACATATAAGCTTAAGAAAAAAAAACCAAAAAACTCATTTAGAAAAGAAAAAGAGCAAAATATACCGTAAAAGTATTATGAAAATAAACATGCATCCAAAAATCCTATTACTGACCTGGTGTCTTATCCGCAGGCAGGAAGAAAGAATGCAAGGAAATCAAAGATGCAGATGTACTCTCTGGATCAGAGTCTTGAAAAATGTGAAATATACAATTACACAAAGCAAATCTATTTTCTGACATTCCAATATCCAAAAGTATTATTTAAGATTTTTCTTACCAGTGTCCTGCCTATAGGGATATTCACTAAGGACTTTTTTTTTTTTAATTTGATGCTGAGTTACTCTGTGTGAATTTCTCTGTCAGACTCAGGATCTGAAGATCATATGTTCTCATCTTAGTGGTGTAGAGAAGTTCCATATTCAAAGTTTTAGCTAATACAACACATTACTAATATCAGTGCATTGGAACTTTCCTAGGATTAATTTATAAACAAATAGAAATTGACAGAGTATCTGCACTCTTATAGACAGGTTACAGTACTAGTCAGAGGTAGAGTACTGATTTAAGCTATTGATAGGTACCAATTTTAAAGAATAAACCTGGAGTGAAAGTGAAGAGCAAAAGATAAATTAGATCAGTACTGAAAAACAAAGATAAATGGAATGAGAGAGGCAGTTGGAAGAAAACTGAGGTGCCTGAATGTGAGCAGTCATAGACAAACTGCCTTCATTACCATGAAAGCAAATGTTAATTTTTAACACAGAAAATACACACCTATGATTTCCTCTTTTAGGATCTTACCCACAGATTTGCTGGAAATATTCTAGCCGGATTTTACTTTACTGTTTAGTTGCTTGGCTTTGCATATGAGATTACACTAGTTTACATGCAGGTGTCGTATAATGCGCATAGAACTTCACAAATATGACAGTCATGATGATTTCTGTAGGACTATTTGGATAAAACAAATTTTTAAATCTCTTGAAAAATCAGTTTTGCAGATGAAGAAAATGAGATTGTTTCCTCGTGCTCTCTAATTTTATGTATGACCTTAAGCTGTAGTATCCTGTTCTATCTAATAGGAATTATATCTAATTTTAGACATATTGCACAGTTATTTTGCATGCTATACTTGAACAGACCTCTTGACATTCTCTATGGAATTCTTTGTCAAGATGAGATTTCTGTTAAGTATCATTAAAGTGTATCAAGGCCAATATACAATAAATTCAGTATTATATCTTTTCAAATTCCTTTTTAGGAATGAAATCACAATTTTTTTTTTACAAGACCACTTCGGATATAAAGCTTATTTTTGTAGGCTCTGTATGCATCATGGTCTTTCAACACATAAGCAGACTCTTTAAGTCAGAAAGCAATGCTTACTAATAATTATAACTGCATGAATAAATAAATAAATAAATAGACTCCTGCACAAATATTCCCAACATATTCAAATAATAGATGAGATTCATTCAAAAAATGAGGAGAAAAGGATCATTCTTAGCAATGAATATTGCAAGCTTCAAATAGCTGATTGGGTATGTTTTAAAGTTAGAAAGAAGGGGAAGTTAAATTTTTTTAATCACAGATTTCTTTCACTCAGGAGAAAAGAAATAGCTGCAATGAGAAGAAGAGCATTCATAATAAGCTTATTATCCTGTTTTTACAGACCCATTCTCTCCCCTCACACTGAAATACTTCTCTGAGAAGGTAACATAAAATTCACGCTTGACTTTTCTATCATTTTGAATGATTTAAGTTCATATTCATTAATTTCTTTATCTATGATATTTTCCCCAAATCCCAACAGTAAAAGTGTTAATTGTTTTCCCTACATTTTCTTTTGTCATTTTACCTTTTTTCTTCCTTCTGTTACCAGAGACAACTTATTGTTTCAGTCTTGTAAATGGTTACTTAATGTATGCGAAGAAAGATCTCTGAAAAGGTAATAGATCATAGAGAAAGTAGATCAGGTTGCTGTATAGTCCTCAAGGGATGACAGACTTCTCCTATATTTCGAAAACAGTGGTGACTACATCCTATAGAAAGGTAATAATATTTTATCAAGTGGAACAGTTAACTTAAGCTGGAAAGACTTGTGGCCTGCATAGGATTTAAACATTTGTTTTAGAATTCATTTCAAATGGACAAGAAAGCTCAAGCATCTAGTGGACATAAAAAAAATGATTTCCATTATTTCCTGAGTGTTGATGGTATGCCTGAGGGTTGAGGATACAAAGAGGACACAATTTCTGCCTTATGACTCAAATGAGGCAGGTACAAGATGATACAGTAAACTACTTGACAAATAAAATCTATTTTTTCAAGATAGAAATGTTCCTTGTAAGCAGCCTGATGGGTAATGAGGTATAAATCCTCTATTCATACATGAAATATCAACACTTGACAGCCATAGATCATTTACAGCAAAGTGAATGTCATCCCTGACAGTGGAGAAAGACTGTGCCATCTTCTGGGATCATTAATTCTACCATCCACTTGCCCACTGACTTTAACCAAAGGTGCTGTAGATTTTATATAAGCATGTACAGTGTGTTTAAATAAGTATTATTATATGTGGAAAAATCTTGTATTATTTTATTAATTAAAATATTAAAATATAAAATGCTTATGCATTATGGATTTTTTTGTAATTTAAAAAATGACCACCTAATCTCATTCTTTCACTTCATTTTTCATTCCCTTGGTTCTACACCTCTCCAAATGACTAGCTTATACGCAGGACAGTCAGATGAAGATATATAATTTTCTTAATTTCTAGCACACATCAGCCGCCTAGTCACTCAGATGAGCTAGTCAGATGCCATTAATTGTTCCACTGGACTGGAGAGGTTAAAACTGCATGCAAGAATCTGAAGTTTCAGCTTGAATATTGGTCTGTAATAAAGTCCCACACAAGAGCAGGAGGTAAAATTGGACAGAGGCTGAATCCTACACAGCTATTTTGCATGGGTTTTCCTATTTATCTGATTTCTTAACTGGCTAGCATCTGCTCTGTTGTTTCACCAGCCTTTTCAAGGGGTCCTGCATTTGGTGATGCGGGACTTAGCCCTGCGGTGAGGGCTAAGCATAAAAAAACAGCTCAAGAGTGCTAGGAAGGCACCACATATACTTCTCAGTGAAGGCTATCTTTTGCTATCTTTAGTCATGCATTTTTCAAAAAGGAGGTTGCAAAAAAGGAGGTCAGTGAACCTCATAGAAGGCTTTGTTACATATATTATTTAATGCCCCTGGATGGGTCCAATCTCTAATGCATCTCTGTAGGAAAGGAAGGCTGCATACTCTTTCAGTCAAGGTGCAAAGTGGATAAATAGTGCCTCTTTCTGGTCCAGAACATCTGTATTGGTGGTAGTAGAGAAGGACATCAGGAAGGAAAGATTGAGTTCCAGGTTGGTTTAATGATATGTAGCCTTATTGTGCTGCAAATAGTGTCACTTTCTCAGCAGCAGATATCCCAAAGAAAACTAAATTGAACTTCTCTGGTTAATTCATTATATCTTCCAGAGAAAGACTTGATTACCCACCAGTTTTAGTGCTATAAACTGTCTCACTCTTACTTCCTGTGTCTTTTTAAGAGTCTACTAATTCCTGCAGTACCAACCATGGATTTATATAGAATTAATAATATATAAAGCATTCTAGAGACAGTATACAATACTGCATAAATATCTTTAAAATAATTTATGGTGATTTTACAGAACAGTCTAGTTATATCAACAATTACTGCATTTACTTTAAAGTGTGTGCATTTCATTATAAATGGCTTGCTAAATAATTTTAGAGTGCTGATGTCTGCATGGCTGCTTGGAATGGTTTATGGAAGAGTTAGAACTGGGCCTCAAATTTCTGAAAACACATTTACAAATTTTTTTTAAGAAGTGTCCTTTTTATTATAAAATGCTCACTGAAAAGAAACACATCCTAATTAGAATGAAATATGAAATCCAATTTTTATTAGTAAATGTATTTGCAAAGAATCTGAAATGTACCTTTAAGAAATATATGAATTGGCAAGGAGAAATAATCTGACTCTTCACTGAAAATGTGGCCAGACTCTTCTTGTATTTAGGAAACAACAATTACCCTGTATTGTGACTTTTCATTTTGTATTTACTCCTATTCTTCTGGTGTAGGGTATGGCGTTCGGAAGATCTCGCGATGTACGGAAAATGTAGGCTCAGCAGTAGGTATGACCACCGCAATTTTGCTATCGAGCTGAGGCCCTCTCCTTATTAGGTAAAGTAGGTGCTCATTGGTGCTGTCGAAAGCTTCCGCATTTTGCACTCTTTATAAACCCGTGCTGTCTAACATTAAACGCCATTTGCTGCTTCCACCTCGTGGGTGTCTGAGTGGTCAATGGCCCAGAGCGGGGAAAGCTCTGGCCCACCAGGAGCGAATGGGAGCGGTTGCCCAAGAAGAGGCAACATTCTGGGTCTCAAACCAAGGCAAAGAGCCCAAACACTCTAATACGACAAGAAAAGAAAACTCAGAATTTTTGACATGAAGAAAAGCCGAAAACGTAAGAAACTATAGGACCTCCCAAATCAATCTTTCCATTTTCTTCACCAAGTAGTGGTTAAAATCAGAGTCTTAAGCCATTACTTTTACTGTTAACCCACAGGAGAGTTCTGCTTCATCTGCAAACTCTGAGAAATCTCTATACACCTGTAGTCGTAGATTTCTTTGAGGTGAACCTGGGGCATGGAATTTTGTCAGCTTCACCTGTGTCAGCATATTGGATTTGGCCACTCTCTCTAACGGGGGTGGTTAACCATGAAAACAGGTCACCCAGAGAACTTGTGCAGCCTCCATCCATGGAACTATTCCAAATCCATAGAGACAAGGCTCTGAACAGCCTGCTCTAGCTGACCCTGCTTGAGCAGGAGAATGTGTTGGACCAAGTGATCTCCAGAGGTCTTAGAGGTCTCTCCAGTCCCAAATATTCTGTAATTCTGTGCAATGGTATAATCATTCAGATACAGCTGATGTGTTAAATAGCAAGAGAGGTAACTACTATTATGCACTTCAGCTTCATGTGTTGCCAAGATTAAAATTATTGGCACAATTCCAAGTGTGATAAGTCTGCTGAAACCTTGTTTGAATCTGGTGTCAAAGAAGCCAATTTAATTCTACTTGAGCTTAAATGTTTATCCTTGTCACCTTAAGGCCTGATTCAGAAATGCACTGAAATTACCATACCAGATCTCTGATATTTCCCAATTCAATTGTGAACATTAATTTTCTACAATTCCCAGTTTGTTAGTGTATTAAAAAAAAAGAGGGGGGGGAAAAAGAGAGGTAGAAGAAAGGCATATTTTTTTCCTTATTTGGTATATTATGTGCATTTTTATGGACCTTCATTTCATGTTGTCCTCTCTACAGTTATTGCATTTCCCTTTTATTTCCTTACCTTCTGTGTCGATTTGTAGGTCTGTTGTCAATATGACATTAGAACAGTCAGATTTTATTGTAATTACTGATACTTGCATTTGACATAAATGTTAAAGATCACTCTGCCAGAGTGCAAAATTGAGTCAATCCCTGACACTTGTGGCAACTCAGAAAACCTTACACTTCACAAAGTCTTTATTTACCTCAAACAAGAACCTGTAGTTTTAGGTTGTATATTTGATGTCATCAACTACTACTAAATTTTCAAATTTGGTAATAATATATTTTTTCTTTCCACTAGATAGACCAAAGAGGGTTTTTTTTTTTTCCCTTGAGACACTATTTCTGTGATATTCTGGGTCACAGCCAGAGCTAGGTGATTCTTTTATACACTCATCCTGCTTAATTTAGGCTACTAATTTTTTTTCTTTTGTTACTTTTTCCCCTAGGGTCCCCAAGACATCTCAGTTATTAGTGACATCATTTTTGCTCCATGCAGAAAAGCATCTTCGTCATTTTTTAAATTTTTAAATGAATGTTGATTTTGTGGCAGCTATTAATAGGTACGAAGGTCTGAGTTTTTGTTGGTGATAGTGAGCAGCACACCTGCACATGTGCATATTAATTCTATAAGGCTTACATCGCTCCTATATCCTCTAGGTTTTCCTGCCCAGGACATGTGCAGATTTATGAGGATGTTCAGCACTTGGAAAATGAATGCAATTGTGTCCTCTGCTGATCCATAGAAGTTATGGATGATTTCCTGTGTAGTCTAGCTCATCCCCCAGAGCAAGTTTTGGAAGAACCTCCCCTACATGAATGATAGCAGGCATCAGATCCTAACCATTTATTGGTGACATTTCACAATGCATATGTTGTAAAAAATTGTGCACGAGATAACTTGATATACTGCACCATGGTATTTGTATGCAGCACAGTATGCCATACAGTGAGCTGTGTTCTGTTTCTGTGTTGATTGCATGTTGATTTGGATTGCATGTTAGGTCAACAATGTTTAACAAAACATTTGTTAACATCATGAATCCTAAAAGAACTTACGTTGGTTCCTGAAGGGTGTTCTGTCTCATGTGAAATGAGGAAGCTGTACCAATTTAGGATGGGTTGCAGATTTCAGTCACACAAGATGAGAAAGAGTGTTTGCCTACCATTCTCAGCTGAGAGGCAAAGAATGATTAGCCTGAAAATGTAAAATCATTCTTTCATCACGTAGTGAATCTTTCCAGAGCAATGCTGAGGACAGCAGAAATCAATGAAATACAGCAATGTTGAGTGCTATTATGTGACAAAGTAAAAGACTACCCAGAACTTAAGAAAATAATACATTCATTAAAAAGAGAAGAAGTTAACTATCATCTATAGTATAGAATAGTATATACTGTGGAAGGAAATACGATTAATAATTAATAACTATAATATTAATTTCCTTGCCATCTAACCTTAGTAAAATTTCTGTCTTCTGCTTAGCAGTGTTTGATAAGGTGATTTCAAGGTGAATATTTAGGTTTGTGTGCTCTAAATAATATTTATTTTTATGTGTGATCCAAAAGCAGGTAAAAAATTGAAGACTCTGTGAACATTATATTTGAACAAAGTAATTTCTTCCAGAGGCAAATGCAGTTTATGAAACAGGGAGAAAAGGAGGAGGAAGTTTCTATTGTAAACTCCATTATTTTTCATGATGTCATAGAGGTAGTTATTAGAAACTTAATGCTAGAAAATATTGTCTCTACCCAAGTAGCACTTAATCTCTATTACCTGGAGGTTAAAAGTCAAAGAACAATCATCCATGTCAGTGATTTCTGCCGCAGATTGTTACTGAACCATGTAAGGTCATTTAGTGGGGAGAATTAGCTCCCAGCAGTTTCACATGTCAGAGATATTACAGTACTATTCTGTCCCAGCTCTTGTTTCTAGAAAATGATGATGGTTCTAGGGGTTTTCTTGGAGAAGCGATCCTGTAGAAAGAACAGAAAGGCTTATCTTTGACAGTCATTTCTGAAAATAGCAAGGGTAAAAATGAAGATAACAATGTTGATGACTTTACCAGAGCAGCTGTAGACAGAAACTACACAAGTACAATCAATCCGCCTGAGCACATCAAAAATATTAGCAAAATAAATCTTGTGTTTTTGTAGTTAATATACTGATTAAATAATTGTCAGTATATGAACACAGAATAAAACTTCTCTCAATTGAAACCTTGAAAAGCCTTGGAAAGCATTGGATATCTGCCGTTGACAAAGACTGATTGGAAACTTCTGTGTTAGTTGATGATAGTAACATGCCCACACAGACTAGTTTCCCTCTTGAAAAACAGGAAATTTAAATGTTATAATCAATCAAGAGAGTAGAAATTCTGGCTGTATTGATCAAAACAGGACAGTAAAATAAAGTCAGGATGAAAAAGGAAATGATATACAAACACTTGGGGTTGCTGTGGCCACCAGATGGAAAGACAGTATGAACTGAGGTAGGAAAAGTGTCCAGAGGAGCCAGGCAAGCTGAAGCACGTCACATGGTCAAGGAACCTGAGGAAAGATGTAGGCATGATATGCATGAAAAACTTACTATATTGCTTATCATAGCTATCATAAAAGACAGCAGAACTAGTGTTATTAGTTAGCTTGCTGAATCTTAATTAGCCAAATCTTTTCCCCCAAGTCACACCTATAACAAATCCAAGGGAACAACGAGAGAACATATTTTCCCAACAATTTTATTTTTGGTGTGAGGCTTATTTCATTTACTTATTTTAAGTGCTTCAGAAATAAAAAGTCACTTTTACCCTTCCGCCCCTAGGAAGCTCTAAGAAGCTGAAATCACCAAGTGTTAATTCCAGGTGCTTGTCTTTTTTTTTTTCACTTTTCACACTCTCACTTTTATTAATCTGGTTCCCTGAAGCTGGAGAAGTGTGTGAAGCCAGACCACAATGTTAGAAGTCTTTATTATATATATATTAGTTGTTCAACATAATAATTTCAACAAACCTGTGTTTAACAGATTCATGTCCTCAATAGACTTTTAATAAGCTTCTATTTTTTTATTATTTATTTTGATCTCTTTATACATATGAACATATTATACACTACAACTTCATAGCTCATGCTGTAGTGACTGAATTTGTCCATTCTTACCCATAAACTTTCTTAAAGAGTTTTTAGAAAGGATGTACATGGACTCTGTTTAGTCTTTTTTCCCACACTGTCTAGTTTTATTTTATTTGGAAAACTTACTCCCTGTAAATAGAAGACATTAATTAAAAAGCAAGACACATGATTTAGTGTTTGTTAGCAAGAAATGAATCACCTTCCATGCTCTTGACAGTTCTTCAAGGTGCAACTAGTACAAAGTGTTCTTGCTATCGGAAGATCAAAACAGATTTGCAGTATTAATCATTGCAGCTCAAAGCCTTACCATACACCAAAGAGTATAAGGCAGCACTTATATTTTGTATTGACTTTCCCAACTCTTTCCACATACTTGTTAAAGTACTTTTTCTTTTATACACTCTTGCTTAGTAACTTTCTGAAGAAGGTGTAGGGACATCTAGTTTCCCTCTCCACCTTTCTTGATAAACATTGTATTTCCCTTTCGCCCACCCTCCCATCTCATGTCTCCAGTAGTAAATCAAAGAGCAATGAAAAATAAGCCTAACCTCAATTTCCTGTGTTGAACGTGCAACTGCTTGACTGATGGCCTTATGAATGATTAATGAAAGGAGCTCATGTGCATATGCATGGAAGCACCTCATTATTAATTCATAATGCGTCTGCTACAAATGCAGAGAGTGGAGGGCTGAGTCTCCTCCTTTATGAAGGCATACGTAATGCCTCTTCCTTGGCTTCTCTCTGATTCCTGCCCCTAACCATATTGCCTTACAGTATGCAGCAACACCAAGCATTTCTATTTCTTTCTGTTTTGATCTTTTATCTTCTGCATTAGTCTCATGCCAGCTGCAAAAATAGGAACTAAGGCATCTGATATAAAATTTTCCATTAATGTTTCTTATAAAAATAAAATTTAATGGGAATAATGAGAGTCATAACTCATTTCATTTATTTTCAGTTGTTCTCAAATGCTTCAACACATGCTTCATTTAATTCTACATTGAATACTACATGCAGCATGGTGATGTTTTTCGCTGGAGACCAAACAGATGCAGAAATATCCCAGAGGAAATGATGAAAAATAATAAGATAGTTACCTCTGCAGCCATATTTTTCCAGAATGTGAAACAGAAAACACCAGAGACTTGAAGGAAACAATGTGTTTTTAGTGAGAATATTTTCTACGAAAAATACAAAAGGGTAAAGGTCTTGGCAATTTCCAAAATATTATTGAGATAGACAGACACACGGGGGTCTGACTCTGTGCAGAAAACACTTTGCATTGAATAACTCCAAGTCTACAAGTTCATCATTTATGGGTAGATTATATGTGACAAAAAATATTTTTTTCTCTCTCTATATATAACTTATTTAGAAAAAAAAATTAGGTTATCCATAGTTTGAATATTTTCCCAAACACACAGGGTTTTTGAATCTAGAAATCAAGATAAATATCTCACAAGTCTCCACAGTGCACATGGCCACAAAGCATGTCACTCTGGGTAGGTGCTGTCAGTTCCTGAGGGGAAATCCTTAACACGGTGATTCTTCAAGACACCACTCAGACTGAATAGGTGCAGTTTGACAGCTGAAGTTGGACTATAACTGAGTAATGGGAACACATTTGCATAGTTGCACGTGAAGCCCAAGAAAGGTAGAGAAAAAGCCAGACGTGACACACTTGAGTATAATTTCTCAGAGGAATAACAGGGATGCTGATAGCTGTTGATGCTAAGGATGAAATAAGAATTTCTGAACACTCATGGGTCCTGAACCTGTTAACATTTTGTATGTTTAGTTTTATACACATAGAGAAATAGTTCCATTGCAGTCTAATATTAGATTCCTATTTTAAGATTTCAAAGCCAGAAGGGGCCATTAGATCATCTCTTCTGACCTTCTATGTAACACAGATCATAAAATAACAAGCAGAGACTGCAGTACTGTGCCCAATAACTTCTGTGTAGTCATAAGTCATGGGAGCTTCAATGTCAAGTTTTATCTTCAATATTTGATCCTAGAAGCAAGACAATTTGGCTTTAGAAGAATAGAAAACCTTATTTCATTTTCTATAGCGTTGTCCCCAGTTGCTATAATAGTTGAAGAACATGGGCATTTAATGCAATCAGCGGAGATCTGCTTGTTAAATATTGTCTTGTGCAGCTTCTATTTGCTGGCCTTAACACGTCTATTAACATATATAATAAATAAGCAACAATCAATATACATATGGCCTAGGGCAGTGATGCATTCCTGACCAAATATTTCAATAGAACCAAAAGCTGTGACAGATGTTTCAGCACTCTCCCAAACTGATGATTCAGGAATAATTGGGTCCACTAGTCCCAGCTTGCTATCTGGACATCCTAGCTTTCACATTCAGGTGCCGCAGAGTGGGAATGGACCCCATATTCTATTCTTTTTTACCTCAAATTTTCACACAATCTGTTTATTTCTTTCTTTGTAAGTATACAAGTTTTATCCACATCAATGCTCATTATTAAGACAGGTAGCATAATCAGATGGGTCTAAAAAAGTTCAAAATTGCTGTATTTGTTTAAACTATATGGTGCCCTTTCCTAGTAGAAAGCCGTTTTCTTCCTCCAGCCTGGCAGAAATCTGCTAAAACTAGGAGCTAGTGGTGTGAAATATTTTCTTCTCTCTCCCCATGGAGCTTGCAAGTGTTTTTCATGTTTGGGAGGAACTGCTTTTTGTGGGAAATGTCTGCAGACTCAAAGTGAGGAAACGTATCTGTTTTTACCATCTGAATTAATGACAGAAGGAAAAAAAAATAGGCCAGTGGAAACTTATTCCATTCAATAAAGGCAGTAAGATTTATCTGCATGATGGAAATAAATAAATACATACATACATTTTAGTCTGGGTGTAGATGTGAGTGACTATCTCTGCTTTTCCCTGAAGTAGCCATGTGAGTGAGTCCTTTTGATAAAATCATCACAACACACTTGCCAAAACTTTCATGCAGTGTTGTTATACCCTCCAGAATTTTAACAGCAGTTAATAAAGTCAAACTCTCTGCTCCTTTTAAATAAAAGGTGAAAACTACTTTTGGAAAAGTATAGACTTTTATATATATATATACACATATATATGTGTGTGTGTGCATGTGTGTGTTTGCGTATTCTTTTTCCATTAAAGAATTAAATAAACCAGTTATCAGGGATGATCTGATCTAAAATTTCCTTTCCCATACACAACTTATTTTAGATAACACTTTTCAGCATAATTATGGATCACAATACATTAAAGTATCTCTGATCAGCACATGGGATTTTAAAATACTATGGGAATACATTAGGTAAAACTACACTTTTTCATGTAATTAAAAATAATAGGAAAGAAACCTATATGACCTAGAAACCTATATGACTAAATTCAGACGAAGTAAGAATCGATTCAGTCCTTCACAATTTGACCAGAATTCAGATTTACACCTCTGCAAAGCCTGCAAGTCGTTAGGTATGTACATCTCCCATTTATAGATCCTTTTTAGACATGGAAGTGTCAAAATACCACAGAAAACTCTTCACAGAACTAAAAATCTGCATATGTATTTTGTGAAGAGAAGAGTCTCAGGCAGACAGGAAAGACCTATGCATACCACCACACACTGAATTTCAGCTCTCAAGGTGATGAAGTTCACCTTTGTTTTAGTCTGAGTCAGGCTCTAAATATTTATGAAATGTTAATTCTTTCATTTTTCTTGTTGTTGTTTGGAATGATATTTTCCTTGTATACTGTTTGATTTTTGCCAATATAATGTTTGATTTTATCCTCAGACCAAGAGAAAACCTCTTAACATTTGCTGATGTCACTCACTTGCATGTTGAATTTAACAGTAAGTGTTCATTTGTTTATTCATTATTTTATTATACATTTTAATGCCATCCAGCTGTCCAATGGCAAGACTGTGACATTTGTTTCCTAGAAAGTTCAATAACAGTGATTCTACAGTGAAAAAAAGAAACCCTTGAATAAACATATTTGTGTTTTCTCCTCATGAAAATAAGAAATTTGTGAAAATAAGAAATAACTTGTGTTAATTGTGTTCATTGATAGGTATGTATTTTGATTACTCAAAAGGTGAGAAAGGGACACTTGACAAATTTATCTGATGATGGTTAAATAATTTGTCCTACATAAATCTAATGCAATATAGAAAATGTGGGTGAGGGATAGTGAGGAACAGAAAGAACTGCTGAAAATCCAAATTTCTATTCTATGCTGTTATATTGGAATGGAAAGACAATTTAAGAAGCATGTTCTTCTTCTAGATGTACCTTCATGCATCGTGAGTGATTTCATTCAACAGAATCCTACACTATAGTGTTGTATAATGAGAGGAGAATTTGCCTCAGAAATTTGTAATTTTAGGAATCAACTCCTTGTCATGAAATCATGTAAATCATAGCTATGGTATTACTCATAGTAGCAATTCCAAAAAGAAAATAATAGTTTGAATATAATTTTTCATACTTGCCCTTTTCACTGTTTAACAGTTTTTGGAAGGGAGGCATAGCTTCTCTTTCAGTTTGCCTTGAAATTAACGCTCATATATATTATCAATTTAAAACAAAATGAAATACTAACGTTACAATTTCCTTTCTTAGTTACATAATAAATATCCCTCCTAGGAAATATAGGCATAATGACAGAATGTAGCACCTGAACAATGAGTGATACTTACGGATAATTGCCAGTGAGTTCAATGAGAAGAGTGAGGTAAATGGAATTCACAACATTCTAGCTAAAATTCAGCCTGCCTTCGTGCCATCTGACACAGACTACAGAGTTTTCCTATGTTTTATTATATTTATAGTCCATATTTTGGGACTGCAGAACTTTTAATATCTCATCCCCATAGAAACATAGGTATTCACAAGGTCATAAAACAAGCAAGCTTGGGGCTTTCTTAGAGAACATCAGTGCTTGTTTGATTTCTTCTCTCCCTTATTTTCCGTGGTCTTTCAAAAGAGCAAACATCTTCAGTGTAAAGTTCTCTTGAATCAGAGAATCCATTGTCAACATAGTGGAGGTGCACTGACACACATGATACATAAGACAATGATATGGATTCATCGTCTACAGGTGGCATCTTTGTGGATGACTGCAGCAAGGTGCAGAGAATGAAAGTGGGAATGAGAAAGGGAACGCTTACACAGAAGACTGTGAAATTACTATCTAAAAATTTAAACTTCTCACTTCTAACAAGCACCATAAATAGACAAAAAATTAAGCCAAAACTAACAGCAATCTAACTTACAGTTTGTGAGCATAACCTTAGAAAACATGGCAAGATTAATGCTTCTAAAGATTCAAATGACTAGGGAACAGATAAGGTAGAAATGCAGTCTATCTACACCATTTTTTTCACTGTCGCTTATTTCCCCGCCCCATCTGCCCAATATAACCTAAGATTTCCCCTCCTCCAGCACAGCAGTTGGTGGATGCTATTGCCCACTCCTGGCGGGAAACTGTGCAGTGCATCTGTGAGGCAAAAGCATGCCCTCAGTAGCTCAAGAGTAATCCACTAGGAAGATCTTGGTACAGCGCAAATGAGTTTTTGCTACGGCTGGACTCTTGTATCCCAGGAAGCCTCGGCATGACGCAGAGCACCAGCTAAAAGCCTGAAGGAGTATTATAGCAATGATACAATTATCATTCATTTAAGGAAGAATAGATAACACAAAATCATTACATAAATGCTTCTTGAACCTCCTGCCGCTGGGCAAATCCTTGTGGGAGAGAATCCCACAAGGGAGCAGTTCATTCAAGCAGATGCCCTGCTGGACAGCTTCCTTCAGTCACTGTCATTAAAGGCAGACCGAGACATCAGAGAATGTCAATAGTGCACAGTCCAAGTTTGTTCTTAACTCTGCTTCCTGTGGTGGTCCCCTCCTGCTCCTTCTGCTGTGGCAGGAGCTCCAAAGGTTTAACAACACACTGCTTTTTGATCTCATTTCAGCAGCCATGATTAAATAGATACACATCACTTGCTGTGCCACTGTGTGAGCAGCCCATGGTTCACCTTCATTGAATTAGTACCCGCTGAGCACTGCAAATATTTGAAATGTCAATCCATTTGATAATGTCAAAGAGGGCTGCAAATACCACAGAATGGCACCAAGGAAACATTCAACACACACCGTGGCATATATAATATCTCTTTTCTGCAGGACAAAAAACACAGTTGGATAGAAACAGGAAACCATTATAAGGCAATGTTAAGGTCAACAGATCCAATAACCTGAAGTGAGAGACGTTCCTGCAACTTATCACCTTAAATTTTTAACCAACCTCTCTGCCCCAAAGAACTTTACTCTTCCTTTCCAGTTTACTAAATTATTTCATGAAAATATTTTCTATTAATAAAAATTGAGATGTTGACAGAATAGTGACCCTTGTGTTTTATGTGCAGATTCTGCGTCTGAAAATCAGAGAAGAATGCATGGCCTTGTTATGACATCTTTATTACATTTTTCCAGTCAAGAATCCCAAGCCATTGGGAAATATTTTATCTGAACAGAGCACAGTAATGAGGCTATACTTTCAGTCAGAGAAGCCTGGATCAGCAAAGAAGCAGGTGAAAGTAGAAGAGATTAAGCTGACTAGTAGGTTACACTTTGCCCTGTAGAAAGACTTGCTTTTACAAAAGAAATCAGAAAACAGGACATTAAACTTGTTGCCAGGTGCTAAAGGAGAAAGTTACCATCCTGAAGCATGAGTAAATATATATTAATGAAGCAGCACAAGTTTCCTTTTTCACTATAGAGTTTTTAAATCACCAGGAACTTTTTTTAAAAAAAAAGTAAAGGTCACGTGCTGACTGGCAGAACATGCAAATACCATGTGCCTTATTTGTGGCAGCTGAGAGTCAAGAGATACTTGTTTCTTTTGTATGCTGATGAAGACTAATGCTTCACTGAGCACAAATACATCTGCTTGTAATTAGCAGAGCGGTACCTTAGCAATAGGAAGTCATAGTGAGACTGTCCAATTATCTTGACATTTCAAAAGGCAGCTAGTTTCAGTAGTTCATAAACAGATGCCAGGTTAATTTAAAGAGATATTTTTAAATCCATAAGACAAGAACAATTACAAACTTCAGTATACTCAGCAAGAACAAGGTTCATTAGCATTGGGCACCCCAATAAAAGCCCTTTTTGAAGACTTGGCTATGAGTTCCTCCTGGGTTTATCAGTCACTTGAACTGCTTAATTTCCATTTTTTTTTTAACCTTTATTAACAAGTTACGTGACTTACATGATTGCTCTGCCTGCATTTGGCTCTCATTTTCCCCACTACACTAATTTTTAAACCTACAAATCTACTTATCTGTCAGATTTAGTTGTGGTTACAAATACAATTCAGATCTTCAAAGTTTTGTAGTAGTGAGAGGTGAGAAAGGAATGCTGTCAGTTCCTCACAAATTCAAACTTTGTTAGACACTAGAGTATCCACACAACTTCATGAATATCTGAATTACAGAAAACTTTATTTTGAACCTGTCAATCAATTATGAGATGTAAACCAGAAAATTTACATCATCCCTTCCAGCACTCACAAAGCTGTTTGATCTATTTTATATATTATTTAGAAGCAATCTTTAGAGAATAACACTCACTTCACCAAGAGGTTTTGACTGTACTTTCATTACCAAATTTAACCTAGAACTCTACCATTGATAGCAATGCTCTGGAAAGAAGAAGGAAATGTCATGTGGTTGGTAGGTTTTCCACACTGCAAATGCATGCACACACTCATACACACATACACACAAACATACACACTCATTTCTGTCTTCAAATCAATTAGAAGTTACCATGTCAGATAGAGCTTTCATATTCTATATATTTATGAGGATGGGAAAATTTCAGATCCAGATGGATAGGAGGAAAAACTGTAGAAATCATCTAAATTAGAAAGCAAGCATCTTGACTTGAAGCAGGTCTTGGTCTGTATAGCTAGTGTAACTAAAATCAGGTAGTAGGATTTATTAATGACAAATATGATTGACTAGTCTAAGAATCAAGTAATTTCTAGTAAGTATCTCAGAGATACTAACTTCTAAAAGAAGTTAGAGAATTTGCTTACAATTGTGATTACTCTCTTTGTTAACATGCCACTGCACACACCCCAGGCATCAGAAACCATTACTAATCCTTCTACCTCCTGTTCTGACAAAGTTCAAACAATACTTTTCCTTATTTTCTTGTAACTCAGCTTCTACTGTAGTTTTGTTTCCATTGCTCAGAGATAGTTTTATCTCTGTCTCAAAATACGCATGCATGTGTGTACACACACACAGCCCCCTTCTACTACACTGATTTCACTGGTATTTAGTTAGAAGTACAATCGAAAAATTCAGATCTCTTGTGCTGCTCCCTCAACTTAACTTGTGTTAAATTAAACCTGAATTGTTGAACACTATTAAAAAAAAAGTACTTCAAAATAAGGTTATCAATTATTACCCTCCCACATGCTTTTCATCTGAAAGTAGGGGGCAGGAGACTGCAGTCAAAAGCAGGCAGGGTCTACAAAGCCCCTGGGTTTTGCTCACCTCTGCTAATTTTTTCTTTGATCGTATTATTAGACAACAATGTCAGATATTCTTTTTCATGTGTACAGTTTATCTTATATCTGTGCCTTCTTATCCCCTAATCAGGCAGGAACAAAAATTCTGATTAATGCCTCTGTTATACAGACATTAATTAGTGTAATTCTTTCTTTACTCATCTCTCTCAAACACCTTTGAAGTGATTCAGTCGTTCAGCTAGAGGACAGAATATGAATATATTTCAGCAATGGAGTAGCTTAAATGGAAGATATCTTTCATCTGACTCCAGGACATCCTTTGGTAGAATTTAATGACTCTCACATACTCTTTGCAAGTTGTATCAATAAAAGATCCCTTTAGCTGTTCTCCAGATGAAGGCAGGGCAGCATATTTTCTAAGCGCCTGATTAGCCCATTCCCTCATTATTCTGATAGGCTTATGTGTGCTTAAAAAATGAATAATAAGAATGTGCTTTCTCTACTACAAACAAAACTAGTACCTAAACTAAAAGTGGAAGACGTTAATTAAATAAAAGGCCTATGGCTGATAATTAAAATGTGCATCTTTATCCATTATATTGGGATTTATCTTTGAAGAAAATCAATTTATTTTTTAGATCTAAAGAATAGAAGAATTAAAGGTAGACTGTATTACCTTTGCACAGTCAGGTCTGTTGATGATCTTGGGTTATTTACTGTTTGTTATTTTTTTCACATCAGTTCTTATTTTCCCTGGAGATGATATGATTGCTGCCCCCTGTTCAAATAGGGTCACTTAGAACAGGTCATCCAGGACCATGTCCAGTCACATTTTGAATTTCTCCAAGGATGGAGGCTCCACAGCTTCTCTGGATAATCTTTTCTGATGTTAAACCACCTTCAGAATGAAAAAGTATTTTCTTAAGTTCAGATGGAATTTCCCATGTTTCAGTGCCCACTGCTTCTTGTGTTTTCACTGGACACCACTGAGAAGAATCTTTCTCCATCTTCTTTATGTCCTCCCATCAGATATTTGTTCATATTGATCAGATCCCCCATCAGTCTATTCTTTTTCAGGTTAAACAGTTCAAGCTCCCCAAGCTCTCTTCCCATGACAGACACTCCAGTCCCTTAATTTTCTTCTTGACTTTTCACTGGACTGATTCCAATAGACATAGGTCTTTCTTTTTATGAGGAGCCTAGAACTGGACACAAGCGTGGCCTCATCAGTGCTGAATAGGGGGGAAGGATCCCTTGACCTGCAGGCAACACTCTTTCCAATGCAGCCCTGGATACCGATACCACTGGCCTTCTTTTCCACAAGAGAAAATTGTTGGCTCATCGTCAATTTGATATCCACCTAGAACCCCACAGCCTTCCCCAGCCTGTATTGGTGGGCTGGGGTCTTGTAAATAATCTCAGCTTATTCTTCCCCAGGTTAGGATTGTGCACCTCCCACTGTTGAACTTCATGAGGTTTTTCTTTCCCCAGTTCTCCAGCCTGGTGTCAAGTTCCGTCTGAAAGTTTCCCCTTCCAAATTCATGGTGTCTATTACTGATCACCTTGTCCTTCTTGTAGCTAGAAACAGATTATTCTGTTCTCTATTATTATTTCTATTCTCTATTAGTGTCTACATATTAAATACACCCTTTAGAATTAGCTGTTGCACAACCTTCTCCACCACTGAGATGAGGCTGACCTAGATGCTTCTTCTTGACCTTCTTACACAGGGTTGATAATCTGTTTTCTTCCAATCCTTTGGAATCTCTACTTTCGGAATCCACCACGACTTTTCAAAAATAAACCTGAGGTGAATAAGGCATTCAGGATCATACCTTTTCGGTATGTTTTGACATGAGGGTACCTATCCTTTCTAGTTGTGGGTCTTATTTTCTGTAACTTCCCGTTTGTTGCTTGTGTACTTACAAAAGCCTTTTTGTTGTCATTCATATCCCTTACCAGCACCAACTCCAGATAATTTCATCCCTGCATGCTGAGACCGTGTCTCTGTACTCCTACTGGGTTGCCTGTCCCCACTTCCACCTCATATCATACCTCAACTTATCATCTGAACTTTGTCAGGAGCTCCTTATTCATCCATGCAGGTCTCCTGTTACCTTGATTTGATTTTCTGCTTGTTGAAATGCTTGAGTTGATTGTATTCTATGTAATTTTACCTACCTACCTGAGTATTACTTACAACCCTTTACTTTTGCATGTGTAAGTTACAACTCTTTCGCTTCAGTTTTCTTAAGTATTCATGAGGACAAGGAGCCAGGCTAACAATAGCATGTTCTTAGCTGTACAAGTACTGTGGTATTTCAGGTCAAGTTTCTTTACCCAAATTAGGATTTAAGACAGTTAGTCATTGTTTCAATATAAAAAAACAGTCCTTACATGGAATCAGCAAAAAACACAAGAAGTAATACCTATAGGCATATAAAAAAGAGCTAAAATTAATGCTAATGATCACTCCTATACTCTGCTTGTGCACTCTTGCCCTTTCTCTCTCTAGCAAGAGACTTGTTGCTGATTAAAAAGGAGGGCTTGAATAAGGACTCAACGACCTTTGTTTTTAATTGAGCAAAGCAAACAAATAAACAAAATCTTGGAGACCAGCTGCAGCACATAGTGACAACTCTCAGCCATGAGAAGTCTAGCTCTCTAGCAAATAAATATATCTGATAAATATAGCTCAATGTGCTGTTTGTCTGAATAAAAGTATCCAGTAGATCCCAGTAGTCTTGACTTAAGAGGCTGTTGATGAAACATTGCTGAATCTAGACAGAAACTGAGATAGAGAGAAGACATAGAAATTGAGAAAATACTTAACTCTCCACTCACTGTAAATAGCACAGGCTAATACAGAGTTATGCAGACAATCTCTCATTGCCAAGGTTATTAATTTCTCTCCCTCCTTGCCCTCCCCAAAAAAGCAACAATAGCGCAATAAAAGAGTCTTCTTTCAGAGAAAAGGCTATTTTTGATTTACCAATAAAGTCAGTTACCAGGACTGCTCTAGAAGGTAGTAATTTAGAGGTGCAAGAAGAATTTCTTATACTATCTCTATGCTGACCTTATGAGTGTTTCTCATCCTTTTCAGGACAAAATGTAAGAGGTGAGCTTAATTATCTTCATGGTTTACCTGATACACTGTTTCCCGAGCAAGTGAGATACTGAATCTTATCTAAGGGACAGCAAGTAAGTGCTGAGCACTAGACTGTGCAGCTGCATACAGCTTCAAATGTATGGTGGGTTTTTTTCCTTTTTTTTTTTTCCTTTTTCTTTTTACAAGAACTCTCTTCCTCCTCCTCCTCCTCCACACTACCATGCTACCTCTTCTGCTGACCTCAGAGCACTCCAGAGTTCATATGTAAATACAACAGCATGTTATATTTCTACATGGACTAAATCTAGGAGTGAAAAGAGCAGCTCAGACACTAATACATCAGACAAACTGCAAACTAACAGAACACACTAGTGCAGGAATCAAAACCACCATGGACACATCTGAAAAGCTCTGTGCCTAACATGCAAGCCCTTATTTTGCCACTGCTAAATTAGTGCTTTTGAAGCTGAGCTATTCTGGCCCAAGGTGATGAATCTGGAACAGACTGGAGCTGCTGCTTCTTTCAGTTGCAACCTGAATGCCAGTGCCTGCAGCAGGTCCCAGAGGTACCAATAGCCTCGTCAGATAAAAGTTTCAAAACATGTTTGTACCAACAGTACACAGAGTGTTGCTCTCATACATATACAGGTTGGAAGCTGCTGTCCTAAGGGAAGAAAAATATTCTCAATGAATCAAAAGGCGGTACCTTAACCACAACAAACTCTCACAAACTCTCGCAACAAACTCTCTTGTCTGGCAAGAGTTCTGCCAGGACTGAGACTACTACTTTAGAGGAAACAGTTAAACTCTCAAAGACAGGGGAGATGCTGTTATGCAGAGATGTATATTATCTAGGTCCTGCTTAATATTGTATACCACCAGACATTACAAACATTAGAGGCATCATTTTGCATGAGCATTAGTTGAACCTTTGCTATACTGCAATTCATAATGCAACAAAGATATCCAAAACCAATTATATGTTTCTTCCACATTGAATGGAATGCATACAGCTGTGAGGACTAAAATAACCCCCTGTAGCAGATATTAACACCCCTGGAAACAGCTAATCCTAAGTGCTGCTTTCAGGTAGGCTTTTGAATCACCTACTCTTAATATAACTTCTGTGGGAGGTAAGCTACAATGATAATTCACCTCTATTTTTTACTGTTGTAGAAGAACAATTGCAAGAACTGTGTGAATACCTGTACAGATATGGAAACCAAGGAAAAGACTGAAATTAAACCAGTCAATTTTTAGCTTTAGATCCCAGTAAATCTCAAACAGCTTTCTTTAAAACAACAACAACAAAACAAACTTTTTTTACATCCAGTAACCGTACATCCAGATTACCATATTGTAATCCAATTACTACTTATTAAACAAGTCTTCTCATACTCGGTCTGTAGCCTTTCACAGTTATTTTTCTCCAGTGTGCAAGCTAATATAAGGAATTCTTTTTCCTATTCAGACAAGGAATAAATGCTCAGAAGTTTTCATTTACAAAGTCAAAAGGCATACTCAATATGGAAATGAATGAAACAAACAAAAAACAATCTGTCAGGACTGCCTACTAATAGGCCTTGGGGTATATTCTACCTAACAGGGAGAGGTGCTGCCGGAAAAAAGGCAAAAAGAAAATCTGTGTACCTTCCTAATAGTTCATACGAGGGAACATTTTGTCTGCTCTTCAACTCAGTTCATTCTTTGAAGTTGCTTCAGGCCATCCCAAAATGGTCTAAGTTATGTTCAAAGACATAGAGTGAAGGAAAAGACATAGGTCTTGACAGTATACTTGAACTTGATCATATAAAAAGAGCAGGAGCAATGCCCTTAAGTTAAATGACTTACAGCTGTGGCAAAGAGTGAGAATCATGAAAGAACAGAGAATTTTTTTTAAGCTGTGCAAGGCAGTAGGCCTGGTAGTTTAAGTGTTTCAGTTAAATGCCCTTAGTTGGAAAGTTATCAAGCAACAAAATTCTGCTGTTTGTTTTACTGATAAAAAGACAGATACAGATGGTGCATAGAGAAGCAATTAAATCACCAAACATGCATGATTCCCATTAGGAATGATCATCCAATTCAATTTACCTTAACAAAAAGATCTGTACACATTTCTGTGTAGGCTGCACATGTGACAAACATTCATTACACAATTGTAGCATTTTTTATTTTTTTTAGGTGTACAAAAGACAAGAAAGCATGGAAAATAGTACTTTGATCGTCTAAGGTGTATGCCAAAATGTCGAGTTCAAGCATCCTATGCAGGTTGTGGCAAATCTGTGTTTCATTTTTTTGTTTCTTCTCTATCAGACCTTTCAAGCAAAACCAAGATAAAGACATGAAATGAGTAAAAAATACCAAGAGAATACAATGAATTGATAAATGATGTATGATGTGTACAAAGATTTCCCATAGCATTAACTGTAGCATGTGTCCTGACTTTCTAATCTAGAACTGAACTCAAATCAAGAATTGTGATGCAGAAATTGATGGTGTTTTTCTGATGAACCCCTCTCTACATAAATACCTATGCAACTGTATCAATTCGATGACTGCAATCACTTCTTATCTAACCATGTTTAGTAGGACAGATATTATTAGAGTTGGTCATTTTAAGTCAATAGATAAAATAAAAATCTTTCACTAGAGTAGACAGCCAAACTCATTTATCTAGAATGATAATAAAAAAATGTGACCCATAGCAGAGGTTAGACAATTATGCTCCTTCCATTCCTACAAATGAATAAAATGGACATATAGCACACGGAGGTAGGAAGTCTGCAGAGTAGACCAAGAATGATCACTAAAAATGCCAGAAGTTGCTAAATGATAAGCCACAGGGACTTGATAGCTCGCTTCCAAGCAGGGTGAAGTACCATAAAAGTCAGACAAGCTTCCGGTGATTGAGTAAGGCATGAAATGACTGGAAAGCAGACAGAATAAAGCTCTTATGAAATTCAACAAGGGCAAGTGCAAGGTCTTGCACCCTGTGGGAGAATTCCTGGAGAAAGAGGAAATTAGAGAAAAATCAGGGCCTAACAGAAGTTATGGCAATACAGAGCCTTGCTTGAGGTGAGAGATGAGAGACAGTTATCACTTCCAGGATGGCTGGTATGTACGGAATCTACTTCTCCACAATTCCCTTGGCAACACAATCTGCCCTCCTAATGCACACTAAGAGGAGTAAAGGAAGAGAGGAGACACCATGACCATTCTTTGTTAGCTTCCTGTGGAGGTGCTAGTCAAATGGTGCCCTGCAGCGGCTGAGTGAATGGAGGGCGGAGTGAAGACACCGCAGCCAAACTCTGTTATACTTCCTGCGGAGGTAGCAACTTGGTTGTACTATGCAGGTGATAAGCCACATACTGTGATAAGATGTCTGGTGCTGGGCCAAAATTGGTGACAGATCAGTCCCTTCTGATGGACTTTGCTCAGACTTATCCTCATTAAAAGAGCTCAACCTGTTTAGCCAAGAGAAGGATGAGAGGGGATCTAATCAACATGTACAAATTCCTCAGGGAATTTGTAGGTAGGGAGGAAGGGGCTAAACTGTTTTCCGTAGTGGCTGGTGATAGGACAAGGGGCAAGGGTTTTAAGCTGAGACATATGAGGTTTTGTCGCTGGGTGAGGAGGAATTTCTTTACTGTGAGGGTGACGGAGCCCTGGAACAGGCTGCCCAGAGAGGCTGTGGAGTCTCCTCCTCTGGAGATCTTCAAATCCTGCCTGGATGCCACCCTGTGCCATGTGCTCTAGCTGTCCCTGCTGGAGCAGGGGACTTGGACTAAATATCTCTAGAGGTCCCTTCCAACCCTAAAGATTCTGTGATTCTCATCCCATTAACGACCTCATTCCAAGGAACGACCACTCCTCACTGAGCAAGCTCTCTAGAGTTTCAATTAACTTGGGAGACTTTTTACACCAATGATTAACGAAAGTATGTATGACTAAAGTCATTTAAGCTCCACCTGAATGTAAAAGAAAATATATAAAAGGTGAACTAAGAAACCAGAGGAAAGAAGGATCAGAACAACAATGGAAGGAAATAACAAAAGAGAAAAAGGGCAGAACACAGAAGAGAGGAACAGCAAAATGAAGAAATCCATTTCCTCACCTCTGGTCAGGATGCTGCCTGAGGAGACTCCTTGAGACTGAGAGACCTCTCCCATTTTCCGGGTGAGTGATCATTGTGCATTTGTACACTAGGCAGTAGCTAAGAACCTCACATTGTAGTAGAGAATTTCGTGTACTGACATCCAAAACCTGCTCTCTAAAATGTTACGTTTGAATAAATTGTGCTATTCATTAACTCAACTACTTGTTTTGAAGGCAATCGGACCTACAGTTGACACACTGTTGATCAATCCGGTACTGCCCGTGTCGGGCTTATAGTTACTACAGTATTTGGTGTCCCTATTAAGAGATAAGTCCAGCCACCCCTGGTCCCTCCAAGCTTTGAGGATCGACTGGAATGCAAGGGGATTCATCTCTTACCAAATTTGCCCCCTACATCATACCACAACACACCTGTGGACACCAGTACAGGAAGGGACTGACCTTCTGGAGAGCAGCTCTTCAGAGAAGGACCTGGGCATCATAGTGGATGGCAAGTTGACCATGAGGCGGCAGTGTGCCCTAATGGCCAAGAAGGCCAATGGGATCCTGGGATGCCTTAAGAAGAGTATCTCCAGCAAGTAGAGCGAGGTGATTCTGCCCCTCTACTCAGTTCTGGTGAGGCCACATCTGGAATACAGTGTCCAAATCTGGAGTACTGGAGTACTATGTCTATCATGTGCTCTAAATGACCTGGTGTGTGCAGTGGAGTTGGACTAGATTATCTCCAAAGGTGCCATCCAACCTAAGGATTCTACGATTCTATGCTTATTTAATAAAGGGAATAGCAGATACTTCTTTTTTTTTTTTTTTTTCAAGTTGGAATTTACTGAAGGTTGTACAGAGATTTCTAAAAGATGAATTCATGAATAGATCCATCTGGTAAGTGTTCTCAGTGAAGAAAATGAAGTCTGCAGAGTCTACGAGCTCAGGTTGAAAGACACCATAGAAGTTTGGGCTCTTCCTGAACATGATGAAAGTCTGGAGTCCCATACAATAAAGACAATTGTGAGTGTATAAAGTAGAGGTATCCTTTTCCCAACAAAGCTAAATAATTAAGCTGCTTTAAAGCTGACATAAAATTTGAAGTCTGATACTTGATATTTGCAAAGTGAGTCTTCAACCACTCAAACATATCAAAAGGTGATGGATTCTCCACTTACGATTTTTCTGTCCTATCTGTCTTAAACTCTTAGTTTACAATAGGTTGATTTACTTTTTGGAGGTCTCTGTAATACCACTGAATGCAGGGGAGCTTACATGATTAATTTAGACTACATGTCTAATTTTTCAGCAGCTAAAATAAAACTTACTTTCAAAGATCAAGTCATCACTAGGCAGTTACCAATGTGCTATGACTTAAATGAAAATATGTTGATCTGTGGAAAGTAGGAGGCCATATATTTTTATTATGTTAACAGAAAGTCATCTTCCACACCTGGAGTACTGTGTCCAGTTCTGGGCTCCCCAGTACAAGAAAGATGTGGAGCTGCTGGAGAGAGTCCAGCGCAGGACTACAAGGATGATCAGGGGCCTGAAACATCTGCTCTACGAGCAAAAGCTAAGAGAGCTGGGCCTCTTCAGCCTGGAGAAGAGAAGGCTGAGAGGGGACCTGATCAGTGTCTTTAAGTACTTCAAGGAAGAGAATGAGGAGGATGGGGCGAGCCTCTTCTCAGTGGTGGCCAGAGATAGGACTAGAGAAAACGGCCACAAATTGAGGCATCAAAAGTTCCACAGGAACGTGAGAAAGAACTTCTTAACAGTGAGGGTGACAGAGCCCTGGAACAGGCTGCCCATTGACGTTGTGGAGTCTCCTTCTCTAGAGATCTTCCAAACCCAAGTGGATGCCACTCTGTGTCACGTGCTCTAGGAGACCCTGCATGTGCAGGGGAGTTGGACTAGATGGCCTCTGGAGGTCCCTTCCAACCTTAAGCATTCTATTATTCTATGATCTTAGATAATTACAATAATCCCCTATTTACTACAAGATCTTTTTACGGATGGACATTAGGCATCAGTGTCTTCAGGTCAATGCTATTTGATATACCACTGCCAAAAAACAGGAAATGCCCTACTGAAACAGGCAAAGGAAGAATCTATATATTCAGGCCTCAAATAGAACATAAATGTTATAAGAGATTTGGTCTTCTGTTTTAATAAACCTAATTTAAAAAGGAAAGGTTTCAGAGAGGTAAGAACTTTATTCCCAGCTGTAGCCTGTGAGATAATGTGTTACAGTGAATTAACTAAGCATTGGGATATGATCCCCTTTTCAGAGGAGCAAACTTTCAAACAAATAGAACTCCAGAACAAACCACTGTAAATTTAATTAGATATATATCAGTAAGACCATCTGAGGTGAAAAAAAAAACAGTTAGAGAAGAGGGGACGTTAACACGAGAATGGGGGATATAAGATAGTTGTCAGCTGGAAGGGGGAAGAAAGAAACAGATAATATGTAGGCTGCAGAACACATACAGAAAAGCGTCTGTGTTTCCACATACATGTGTGTGGGTGATGCTTAAAAGCCCAAGAACCAGTATCCCTTCTGCTCTTTGACAGAATTATCAATACAGTTCCTAAAATCACCTTTGGAAGCCATTTTGTCAGGATCTGAACTGAGATGAAAAATAAATTATTTTCTTCAAAACATTAATTCCGCTGCTTGCACCTGGGTGATTCTATCCTTTATTGATTGTTTATACGGGTTTATTCTGGCGCATAATAGTTACTTATTTCCATGTACATAATTTCAGTAATCATCCCAAGTACACTAGGTGAAATATAATGCACTTCAGGAAATGCAAATAAGGAATCTGAGGATTTTGATGGTTCTGCCACAGGGAGTATTTTTGCAGTGGCTGTGGATCATGGTATTTGGCAAGCTTAAATTATTACATGAGGCACAGCCTGGATATATTCAGTGCACATCAGATTCTGGAGGGAAGTTTTCAAAAGAGGCTGTTGGAAGAATTCATTTTCCAGTGCAGATTCTGGTGTGTGTCTGGAGGAATGACAGCAGTATGGGTACCAGTGGTTATTTTTGTGGTGGGCTTAATTCTTATACGATTTGAAACAATAAAACACCTTTGAGATATTAACCTATATCTCTGGTGGAACGTTCCTACAAGGCATGAGCCTTTTTAGATCACGGAGTTAGGTATCTTATGTCTTTACCTCAGAGAAAATGTGATGTGATCTCAGAAAATGTGATCTGGTCTGAGATCCTAGTGGTGCTGAGATGCATATGAGTATTACTTCAAGGAAATAAAATAATTTTATTAAGATGAAGATATACAACGTATTGGACATATATCAAGATATTCCCTGTCTTCAACACGGGAAAACAGAATTAGTCTCAATAAATTAAAATCTGTCTTTCTGAGACACCTTGAAGGGGAAATTATATTAAAGACAAAAGGCATTCCACCAAGATAAATATTATGCTGATAAGGACTACCAGGCAGGCATCTAATAAATCTAATGTAACGTATAGGATATTCACAGAGAGGAAACTCTGATTACCAGCTTGTCAGGAGAGAACTACAACTCTGGATCTGAATGGGAAGTTTTCTGCCTAAGAAATAGCCTATGTAGATTAAGCATACTTTTCTTTAGACTTTTTCACGTGTCTCATAAGAACATTGGTAACAATTATCTATTTTTGAGACTGCAATGAGAGTTGTGTTAACCTAAGTTAAGCATGACATTACTTAACCAGTAAGACTAAAGCCTTTTGTAAGCTGAGTATAAAACAGAATAGTGGTGACATAAACCCCAAAAAAAAAGTCAAAGGAAAAAATAATGGCTGTAGAGAACTACATAATAGCAATTACATGTGAGTTTTGCCATTGAGTATACTCTAAAGTGAACACTATTGAAACAAAGGAAAGCAGCAGTAAAAAAAAAGTTTTTTCATATTAACAATATAGCATTTTACTCCCATTAGACTAAAATATACATGAGGTATTAAAAACTATGAATTCTCTTCTTCACATAAAGAATTAATGTAAATATGAAGAAAAGTATATGAAGGAAAATATTTGGAAGCTCATAAGTTATACAGAGAGGTCAGAGATGTGGCTTCATTCTGTATTCATCAGAGGGCTTAGGGTTGTAGTGTACTTTTGCACTGGACACCGTCCATCCAAAAGAAAATGAAATATGAGTTTTATTGCACAAGTTATTATCCTGAATATTAAAACTCAAGGCCACACAAGTGGTGTAGCAAGTGAAGATGCAGAGATTCTTCTCCCTGAAGGAGATTAAGTCTATAGCTATGATACTTTAGTATGGCATGCTGAGCCTTGTCAATGCAATAGGACATGCAGAGGAAGCAGATGATTGAGATGAAAGAGGCACAGTGAGGCCAAGGAACTGGACTGACAGGGTAAAGCTATGATAGAAGGCAAGTGCAGATATAGGATAGACTAGACAAAAGATTTAGTAGCAAGGACTGAGATAATACTGAGAGCAAATAACTGGGGGGGAAAAAAAAAAAGAAGTTGAATGTGTCCTCCATTGAAATGAGAGACAACCTCCAGTGTGTATAGAGCTTAAAAAGAGAATATATCCATTGGAAAACACTGCAGCAAACCAAGTTCACATGGAAGAACACTTGAAAAGAAAAAACAAATGAGAGAGAAAGATATTTCAAAAGAGTACCTCAATTTTTTCAAGAGACATCTCCAACACTCAACTCTTTTTTCTTTTTTTTTTCAAACTCCATAGCTAAGCTGTGATACCCCTACACACTCTGACAGCAATCTGAGAGGATCCAAATTTAAAGCAAGCAGCACTTGCTCTGATCTTTGAACAAATAGTTTTAGAGCCTTGTCTATTCCCAGGGACACCAGTATATTTTATACTGAGGTAATTCTCCTCAAAATGTTCATATAAACTAATATAAAATGAACACATTTAATGGTAGATAAGTTTTCAGATTGTTCATATAGAAAAAAAGATATTCAACAACAATGTTTTTCAATCCAAAGTACACAGTATTTAAAGGCAATCTGAACTGGGCTGTACAAATAAAATATTCAGGAATTTGATTTTTTCTGAGTGATACTTTGTATTGACAATCTTAATAGTGATATATTATTTTATTTGTAAAATCAATCATCAACATAGATGATGTTTAGAGATGATGTCTAACTACTGTCTAAATTCATAATGAAAAATAAGATAAAGAGCATTAAAAATGGCAGCAGTGCTTCAATTTGCGGTATAAGTAATACAAAAAGGAACATTTAGCCCTTTGTGACAAACTATTGCCAGCATGAAGTCTCAGCTTACATTCCTTCTCTTGTAGAGTCTATATACAATGAAACACAATTATATTGACTTATCCTGCAAAAAAAAAATTTCCTAAAGAGTTTTCAAAATCCTCTTGGACAAATTGCCTCATTTGTACCATGCATTTTTTTACCTCATTGTTATTTACTTGCTTTGGTTGTTCCTGGTTTCTTGGCAGAAATAAGAGTCACCAGAGTGACTCATAGCTGTGTAGCCTCAGCTAGTAATCACTGTGCTGTAGGTAGCGTTCAACTTGTCTTTTTTTCCCCCGGGGGGCTTCAAATCTTTTCTTTTTCTTTCCTCTCAAATTCCAGTGTAAAGCATGATGTTAGGACTGTGCATGCTGCATTGCAGCTCTTGCCCTCATTATTTTTCCTTCCCTCTTCCAATTCCGTTATTATCAATGAGTATTTTTTGGACTTCAGTTTCATTACTACTCGACAGCAATCAAATGAGGTGATATCCAAATTTCATTTTTTCTCTTCTGGAAGTAAAAGAAGGTTGCTATGTTTGGACAAGAGCAATATGCTTCCCAACTCTACTCTCTTGGATATATATTTTCCTCAAATGGAACAATGGAGAATATCAACATCCTACAGTTCCCCTTTCTGAACTTCTGAGCACAGTTCTGCTCAAAGGGATTGAGATAAGAGACACCAGATACTGCTCTTTATCCACAGAGTTAGACTTGCATAGCCCAAATATTCTGATTTGGAAAGAAATATTCTGATTTGTAAGAAAGAAGACATATCAAGCTGTCTGATTTCAGATCTCTGCAGCAACTGCAACAGCTGCAGAATAGGTCCTGTGCAAGTTAAGTCCTCCTGCACTTGGCTTTTGGTCATGCCAGCTGTACCAAATTTTACTGTTGTGCTAGCTTCATGTTAAAGGAGACAGTAAAATAATCCAGAGGGCCTTTAGTCAGTTGATGTTTTATCCACTGGTGGAAGATCTTTCTAATAACAACATCCACCATCAACTGGAGTGATTGTTATAGGGATGGGCTTACCAGTTACTAATTAGCGACTGGCAATTAGTGAAAAAAGCAAAGCAAAGAAAGATAAATAAAATAAAATAAAATAAAATAAAATAAAATAAAATAAAATAAAATAAAATAAAATAAAATAAAATAAAATAAAATAAAATAAAATAAAATGCTATATCTCGTTACTTCATCCTGTGCGTACAGGTACCTCTCAACCTTGCAAGGAGATCAAAATGCTAGCGAATCCACATCCTAAATGTACAAGGGTCTCTCAGCCTTATAAGGAGTTGCAATTGAGTGCTCTTACTCCCTGAATGTACAAGGGACTCTCAACCTAGCGAGGATTCACCTTAGCCCATTGCCCCAGGTTAAGGGCTGTGGAGGGACACTCACAGTCCAGCTGGAGGAGTTGGTCAGGTGTTCTTCCTGATCCCTGCTCAACTCATCACTGCTAGACTCTGTCCTTTATACTTTTTGGAAAGGAGTACATGACTGCGCTACAGTCATCCTCACAAGCTGGTCTTTCTAGTATCTTCAGGCAAGTTTAGCCCCTTAGCAGGTGCATAACCAGTGTATCAGTTCTTCAGTGATGTGGGTCTTTCTTTGCAAACGTTAGCAAGGTGGAATTGAACTGCCCTCCACAAAACTTCCTCCTTCCCTTTGTTATTGGAGAAAGCACCCAAAGTTTCACTGTTGCTTTTCTGATAGGCTTTTCTGCCATCTGTCTGGCCCATCGACAGAGCTCAGCAGAGCTGGTGTACCTCAACGTTTTTGTTGTTAACTTTTTACTTGCCCATCAATTTTTAAGTACATATCTTACCTTAATGCTTGATTGGTAGTAGTCTCCTAACATAATGATAATAATTTAAGCCCTCAAGAACAATCCTGACTAGCTTCAGATGATAAGAATTGATTTATTCAGTAATTTCAAAGTCAGGAGAAAATAGCTGGCTGATGTTCTTCTAATCAGTGTCCTATGAGAGGTACTATAAAAGTTTCATTGATTAAAACTAGAAAAGGCCAGGACCAGTCTGAATCGTAGAGACTAACCTAAGTAGCCCTATTATAAAAAATCTGAAGTGTCAGCACTAGTATTTTGGCACAAGAGCTGAATATGCTGGTGGGGAAAGAATTTAGAGAACCACAAGAAATACACAATTTTAATAAACCTAGGGATCAAAAGAAAGCAGCTGCCTTGCATTCCAAAGAGAAGGTGAAATGGAGAGACAGAAGACTTAGAGAAGGAAAAGAAGAGTACACAGAGTGATTTGTGGTGAAAAGAGTAAGTCAGAGGGAAAAAAAAGAGGAAAAATAATGTAGAAGTATTGAGAAGAGAAAAAGACAGAGTTTTCTGATACCAATGTAACCTACATAACTCTATCAAAGAAATCTATTCCCAATATTTTTATGACTTTGTCTCCTTTTTAGGTCAGCTTGTGAAAATATAAACATACAAATTTAAATGTCACATAACGTAATATACATATGTATATGAAGCATATACATGTATACGAACTCCAAAGGAAATAAAATATCTATTTAAAGGTAATTTAAAATAGTGGTTACTATATTTTGAAAGGCTCTGGGAATTTATTCAGTGTGTTATTATGTATGGTTATATTAATTACTGGATAATTTCTTTGATAAAGATTGTGCATATTTTGGCAGGGGAATTCAGTTAGTGCTATACTCTGTTTCCCTCAAACTGAACTGAACATTTCTTAAGGAGAAAAGCAATCCTGGAAATAGGTGGCATCCTCATTCCAGTGCTTATGATGTGATTTGAAATATCTCGGATGCTCCTGCAATGCTAGCTATACTAGTATTTCATACTTATGTAGTGTCAATATACCTCAAAGCACCCAGTAAATGTTCAAAGGATATAGCACGTTTTTGCAGACGGAGAAGCTGCTGTGCAAAAGGTTGTGATTACAAAGATGCCAGATGCTAGAACTAGGAACAGAAATTATTTCTGGTCACTTGTGTTAGACAGGACTGCAACACTTTATATTTCTGTTAGCATCTTTTGGCTGCCAATATTTGCCCTAATTTCATTCTCACTCTCCTCATTACTTATCAACATCCAATTCATTCAAAGCAGTTGATATATTTTTCTTCACCTGTATTTTACTTTTCATGTTCTGTGACAGCTATCATTTTTCTTTTTTTATATTCCAAAGCTTTTTTTTTTTAAACCATTTTATAACATCTCTATGACTCTCTTCAATAATAGATTTTAAAGTGATCAGTAGCATTTCAAATTTTTAGTTAATAATTTACTTTTCCTGTAATATCAAAGATTTAGTTATATATGTTATTAGAATGCTTGTTGCTCAAGTGATTAGCAGTTTATTTTCCAGCAGACACTCTGATGCATTATTTCAATATAATAAAGGATAATATAGGATTTCAAAATCCTAATTTAATTTAAAGTTGTCCAAATTGAACAATTTGGAAATATTTATATTGAAATGTAAATATTTTGGGGCTTCTACATCAAACATAGATAATTAAATCCTAATAGGAATGAATTATTAATCACAAATAATATTTTGGTTTTGCAGGAGGATTTTCTACATGGCCTGTAGCACTACTACGAATTCTTAAAAATACATTGAGGCAATAACTCAGAAATGTCTTTTGTACTGTAATAATACCAGAGTTTTCATATCTTTATCGCCTGATATCTGAACTATTGCAAAAAGTTCTGAAGAAAGCTTCCTAGAAAATAAGACACCATTTAAGAAGGAAAAATGTCTATATATCTATTTTAACTGTATGGATGAGGGGCAAATACAAGCATCACAAAAGTTCAACTTTTTAAAATATTTTTTCATTAAAAATTACTATATTTTTAAACTGGTCCAAAGGGGCAGTATTTAAGCATGACATCATCCTGAACTGCATTGCCGGCAGATTATTGCCGGCAGCTCGAGGAAGGTCATACTTTCTCTCTGTTCAGCTCTGGTGAGGCAACATTTTGCTGGGCAGCCCAGTAGAAACAGGGACACGGATACACTGGAACCAGTTTGCAAAGGGCCCTAAATAAGATTATGGAACTAGAACATCTATTGGAACCTCTATTGTATGAGAACAGGCTCAGAGATCTGGGACATTTCAGTCTGGAAAAAAGAAGGCTTGGGAGAGCTTTATAAATGTGTTTAAATATCTGATGGGAGCATGTCAAGAAGATTTAGCCAGATTCTTACTGATATACAGTGACAGAAGCAATGAAGTGCAAGAAAATCTATTTAACCTGAAAAAAAAAAAGTTTTATATCTTAAAGATAACCAATCACTGGAACAGGTTACTCAGAGAGGCTGTGGATTCTCCATCCTCCAACATAGCTCTGAACAACCTGTTTTGGTTGACCCTGTTCTAAGCAGGAGGGTTGGACTAGACAATATCCAGGTATCGCTTCCAGTGATTCTGTGAGCTTTTCACTTCAAAAAGGAAATACCAAAGTTGTTCTCAGGTTACTCTGGTATAGCCATTTATTGGTTCATATCCTGAGACAAGTTAGGTTTGCTTTATTGTGCGAAGTGTGTCATGATTTTTATGCACATACTACAAATGAACACAGTACAGTGGTTAAGCAGCAGGAAGAATAACAGAGATAAGGAGAAGGAATCACAGCTATTGTCATAAGACATGTGTGGGAGTGCGCGGTCAAGAGGCCTGGCTGGCAGCGGATACGCCTCCCACTGGAATCATCCCCTGGCTCTCCGCCCAACCTCTGGGAACAAGAGCGGAACAAATTGTACCTGTGTAATAAAGTTGGACCTGCACCATCAGCCTTGTCCCCGGAGTCTTCTCTCCGTCGCCACCTTCACTGGGGCACAGGACGCCCCACAGACAGGGATTGTATTGTACTTTGATGAAGAGATAAGGGAGGATTGCAATGCCCTATTCAGGACCCATGTACCATTCATATAAATATATCTATGTACAGAACACTAGATATCACCGAACAGGGAAAAAAAAGGTTCTAGTGAAGGATATAAAAGCAATACCCAACTTCACAATTTCATCATCTTGGATCAGACTGATGAAGTAGAATGCACACTGAATACCTAGTTCCAACTGATGTTTCAAAGTGCATGTCTACAGAAACAAAGGAAAACAATCCAAGAGATTTAGTAGAAGAAGTGGAGATAATATGTACACTGCTGCTTGCATTATAGCCTTCTTCATGATTCAGCTTCATAATCTGTTAATTTTCCAGTATTATTTGAAAGGCTATTTATAAGCTGCAGCCAGCCAACTTAAATTAAGTACTCACTGTGCTGGAATTTGTTCTTCAGAACTCATTCCAATTTCATGACTGAGTATTGTCATGAAATGTCATTGTGGACAGTTCTCTCTTTCCATCCAAACTGTGGTGCCCATTATACTTGACAAAGCACATAAAGTCCATTTCTAGGAATAATGTTTGCATTGAAGAAAATATTCTTTTTAGAGTAATTGTAAATATATTTTTCATTTTTACAATCTATTTTTTGTTGTGAGTTTCGATTCATCCTGGAAAAGTGTTTATATCCTTTAAAGAGATCTTCATGAGCTCTAGCATCAGAAGAATATAATAGTTTCTGGGGAAAAAAATGCTGTAATTATAAATGTATTCTCTTAAAATACCTAGGAGAAACTTAGATGACTCAGTCAAGAGGAAAACTTTTGAGAATCACTAGTTTTCTTCATAACATGTGAGATAAAAAAAAATCTGCAACTTTCATTTTCTGACCATAGAACATGAAAAGAAAAACTGTAAAACTAAAGAGCTCTAGAAATATTTTTTAAAAGTCATTTTTTTTTGCCATCAAGTATAGAAAAGTCATGTTCATCTGTATGTATCCATAAGCTAGGGTATTCATCTTTATGCATACAAGTAAGCATTAGACTATTGAAAGACAAAAAAAAATCTAAAGCAAACTTTTTTAAAAAGAAATTTACATGGAACATTACTGCCTATTTGTCCTAATTTTAGATATAGGTATGGTGGACTAACTGTAAATTTAGTGGCTTATCCATATTCTAGATGTAATGCTTGTTGAGAGCACCTATTCTTCAGCTAAACTTAAATAAACTTCAGCTTATTAAGTAATAAGGTTACTTTTGTTTTCTCTTTTAAAATGTCTTCACAAGACCCACTAACATATAGAATTTTTTTTTTTTTTTTCAGATTCTATCCGTTCAGTGACTGTACTGAGAACTGGAGGTTCTCAGTGAAAAAGAGGGTGTGTTATGACTTAATATACGTAATGGTATGGCCTATGTATTTTCATATCCTGATTTAAAATATCTAAGTCTGCCTAAATAGAATCCCTCAATGGTAATTGTGAAATCAGTTATGATTTATTCTTCAGTGAAATCAAGAACATACTAGCAAAGTCTCTTACGGATCTCCAACTAATATAACAACAGTTGATGGGCAATCATATCCACCGACTCCAGGTAACATGGTTTCTATTCTGGATTTCTTTTTGAAAAAACCTCGAGCTTGAGCTGGAATTAAAGATCGTATCTTGATGATCCTCCTTCATTTATGTGTCTGGGACTGGGGATATGTATTTAGAGGAAAGAAGTGATAGATGCTATAACAGGGATAACCAACCTTCAGCATTTGTCAGTTCTTAGAAAATGTGTCAGAAGGAGTTACTTTGAGTTCACACTGATCAATACTGACTATAATTCAGTGTTTCAGAGAAAATAGCATGATGAAAATATCATTAATGGTAATGGTGCAAACAGAAAAGGAATTGTTTGGGTAAACTCTTATCTTTCTACCTCTGGGAAATAAGGATATTCCCCCAAAGAAAACTTGAGCATAATCTGTTGTAACCATTGCTGCTCTGCTCCATGTCAGAAGTGAGGCAAAATTTCTTGTAGTAGGCAAATCCTCAGCTGATGTTAGAAAAACACTGGGGACAAACATACACCACTCAAGTTTTTTAGTTTGAGGATGTAGCCAAAGCAGGTGGATACAGTGAATTTTCACTCCCTCAAACTACAACTTTTTAAAAAGTCTGAAAACCTGATTAAATCCTTTTTTATCTACATTTGTTTGCACAACATTAACTTCTGATAATATATCCATATCTTGTCAATGAACTAGAGAGTAACCTAGCATTGAGAAGTTCAGAAAAGGAGTGAAAATGGCATGTAAAGCAAATAATTAATCAAAAATCTCACTATATGTTTTCAGGAAAAGCAGAGCATCTTTTTTTTAAAAAAAAACCTTTTTTATGTAAAAAAAAAAAAAGATAAATCTTATAAATGTAACATGTAATAGGATCTTGAAATCTTGACTTTGATTTTTATCTTTTTTATTTTTATCTTATTTTTTATGGATAGTGGATATATAATTGTACATATATGTGGATATATAATATATATGGATTTACTTAAAACAACTTTTTTTCCATATGAAATTCTAGGGTTTAAGTGGTGAAATATTATTTCCCCTTCCTTCCTTCATTTCTTATTTTCTTGACTAGTTCTTAGCACTGGGATTTCCTCTCTCTTTTCTTTCCTCTCTTTTTTTTTCCTCTTTTTTTTTTTTTTTTTTCCTAGGAGCTGAGTGGAGTTCTGGCATTATGAACATCTTCAGGATGCAGGTTTCTTTGCTATACAGTGTGTGTTAGCATTTAAATAATTAGATTTTGCAAGTGTGCATACATGCAAGCAAGTCTGCAGTAAAACTGCCATACGTTGAGTCTGTGTCAATTTAAGTTAGTTCAGAGCTCATTGGTGTATGTGATTTCTCAAAGTGATAATTTAAAACACTGAATTATCACTCCGTTCCTCATAGAGAATGAACTCATGGCTACATAATAAAATACTTTATGACCTGTTGTTCAGAGTCATAATTCCACTTTTCTCTAGTAGGATGGAGCCACAAGTCATTCCACTCAGCTGCCATTAAGGTATATATTGCATTCTCAGCCCGTGCACTGAGAATAAAAAACCTGACAGCCTCTCATCCACAGATGGCAGAGGCCTCTAAAGCTGTTGAACTGGCATGCAGTCAGTTGGCTTTTGATCTTGTTGTTCAGATATAAAAGCCTGTTAAAGTAGAAAGGAAAATAGGCTGCTCATGTTTAGTTAGTATTAAACTCTGTTCCAATGGGACTTTGGGCCTTTATCTTTTCCTTCAGCTGCTTTTAATTAATGCCTTGAAGATACAGCATATTATGAATTTAAGGGCCAGAATATACTTTCTAACTCAACTCCAAACACTTCAAATACGAACAGCAGCCATTTTTTTCTTGATACACAATAACTTTAATATATTTCTTGAAAAAGATACTGATTTTCTCACTTAGCAAGGAGTGCAAACTCAATCTATTTATGGTTGTTCAGAGAATCACAGCATAGTGTTGAGTAAATGCACAGATAAATAAAAAGCATCTTCCCAGCTTTGTGCAAAAGAGCTATTAAACTTAAGGGGTTATGGGAAAGCCCAGCAGCACAAGGCTGTTAATTCGCAAGGAAATTTTATGACCCTTTGGGATGAATCCTTAGAAAATAAGTATTTGCAATACTTTTTCTTTTTTTCTTCATTGGCCAGTCAGTGAAAGGAATTCAAAACAACTACCAGAACAGTTCTCTCTCTAGCCATGAATACAAGTTCCCTGAATTGCCATAGAGAGTCTAAACATGAGAAATCTCCTACCTGGCATGCAGAAGTACAGAAAAGTGTACATTTCTAATGGGAGTTTGCTAAGCAGAAGGGAGAAAACATGCAAAACCAGGACCTGCAGGTAAAGATTAAAAAGGTGCCTCACAGACGTAGTAGGAGAATAGTGTCAAGGTCTTGTGATTTATGATGCTGCCATAATGCCCGTTTTGCAGATTAGTATTTTCTAGTTGTATAAGGTAAAGCCATCACATAAAGAAGCATCTATTCAAATATTCAAAGGCAACATGAATGTTGAAAATATTAAACGCTCAAAATATTGGAAGGCAGAAATTGACAGGGAAAAGTAGCGACTGTCAGACTGTATCATAGTCTGGTGTCTCTCTGGGAGAGCTGGTGTGTAGGATGTTGCCAGTGGCTCCCATCCCACTGCCTCACGGGTACAGAGTCCATTGGCTCTCTCAGCCCTGGGGGGTATCAGACATCACCACAAATGGGATTGAGGGTGGCGGTGGGGGAAGGATGGATTGGCAAGGATAAAATAGCTGTGGTGGCCACCGAGGCCTGACATTGGCTCACATTCAGAATGAGGCTATAGTGCTGTTGCCTCTTGGGAGTGCAAGGTCCTCACATTCCTCCTGACTGAGGAGAGGAGGCTAGGAGAGGTACACCTATTACTTCTGCAGCAAAAGCCTTGTTAACTTCCCCAGGGAGAGAGAGACCTTAGGAGGCTGCTCCTGAAGAGGTGCTCCAGAGAATGTTCAGGACCATGAATAGCATGCATTAAAGGGAGATATTTGAACTCTATTATACTTGGAGAAAGCTCCCTCTAAGGTATTCAACATGAGAATAACTTTCCACTCAACACACTGAAATGAACAAAGAACATAAAAACCCACAAAGTAGCTCAGAGATAACTGTTGAAGGTTGAAAGCTCTGCTCCTTTACACCGCATCTCCCAAATTAACACTTAATGAACAAATAATGGAATATGAATTGTGGAGTAGTATACAATCATGTCCTTGAACAATGCACTTGACTGTGAATCAAGTGTGCAGTCAACAGAGTGAACTTAGAGAAAGAAAAAAATATTGTCAAGACTTGATAAAATGGTTGAATTATATTTTTAAGAAAGTTTTCATAAAGGTTATTTCATTACGGGAAAATATAGTAATCAAAAATTTAATAAAGTGCTACATATGCAAGCACTTCTGTTGCTTTTACTACTATGGTAAACCAAAGTCTTTAAATCATATCTGAGGTATTTAAAATTTGGATAAAGTATTTATAAAGAACAATTAGGAGAATTTAACATGCTAGCAGTTACAAAATCTGGAGTAGTATAAATATTTAGAAATGCTTTAAATATAAATATCCTAGGACATATTTACTTTGCCTTTGCAATCTTACCATAAGCTGCTTGTCAAACATGAAAGCATCCTTCAAGAAGTAAGAGACATATTTTAATATTTCAATCACAAAGCAGTGCTCCAGCCATCCAAAGGCTGACAACTCTGCACTGTGCTTCACTGTGCTGAGGTAGAGTTCAACTGATTCACAATGACCTTAGAACACTGATATGTGCAAAGAGCTTTAATTACCAGCATATTTATAGTCCTTTGTAAGGAGTTAACAAGGAGAAGACCAGTTTATTAAACAAACAAACAAAAAAACACACAATAGAAGAAATAGATTAGACTCAGATTAAGAAATCTAGCATTGCCTTTAGACACATTTAAAAGCACGGTGTAAGTCCTTGATGTGGTGTGTTGTTTTTTTTTTTTAAGGGACTGATTCTTTTTAAGAGAGACTCAGAAATATGTCATGGCTACTTCATAATGTGCAGCGGAAGAGCACTTCAGCAGACATAATTCTCAGCTTGTTCTTGTAGTCTGATATACAGACACAAATCCTGCTTTATAGGGTTTGATTTTAACACTTAAACTAATGAAAAAGAGCAGAGTTTGTGATTTCCTTAGCTCTTTGTTCTACCTACTCTACAGTGACCCCAATATAGCTGAAAATCCTTTTAGCCTCCGTGTAACTATTGTGCTGCAAAGAATCTGATTTTGGGTGGCATCTGAGTTTGAAAATAATAAAATTCATTTTGAGAATGGTGAAGTATATTTGAGAAAACAGCAATTCTGAAGAGACAATCTCCAGCATGCAAATTACATAATAACATTTTTCTTATCTTGGGCCTCCATTTATTTTTAGCCATTAATAGCTTGAACCTGCCCAGTCTTTCTCATATTATATCTCAGTTAGATAAGAGTCAGTTGTGACACTAGTTATTTTTGATGAGCTTGCATCAATGTTTTAAAAGTGAACTACAACTATTTTTTTATTGCTGCACATATTAGGACTGTATTTAGCAATTACAGTGCTGTGGTATCAAGGGAGCCTATAACTTTATGGCCTCGACACTACAGATTCTGCAAATTCATATTTAAAAATATTGGCAAAATCCTACTTTATCAGTCCACAGCCATTTTTCTTTGCCACTTCAGTGGACTCAACTTTCCTAAAGAAAAAATATTCCCTTGGAGTGCTTCCTATTAAATGGAAATTTCATAAGGTTCAAAGGTTCAATGGGGTTCAATAGGTATATGTCCCATTGTAGTCTCCTGTCAGACTTCTTTCATTTTCAGATTCTTCTCTTCTGAAACAACTTCTACAATAAAGCTGTAAACTGAAAATGCACAAAATGAAACGTCATGCTCATTCCTCGTTATGTTCTAAATAGTTCAGAAAGCATAGTCCTGTTTACAACAGTTTATGACTTGATCAGATTGATATATTACATTTAAGTTATAAAAAATTATGTTTTTATTCTATGCACCAAATCAACTCTAGTAATATATTGCATTATAGTCTAGGACAGGAATGAAAAAAAAAATCTATATATTTGTTGTCCATTAAAGTGTATTATTCAAAATATTTCTAAGTTACTGCAAATTCATGTGTGTGCTGAGCAGACTTGCTCCAGAATCAGTAGTCCATTAGTCCACTAAACAGTTCTGCAAATTAAAATACCAGAATATTTAGTCTACTTTTTATAGGAAATCTTTAAATCTAACTAGCCATAAATACCACCTAGGAAGTTATGGCAAGATTTTTTTGATTGTTTTTGTTTTTTATTTTTGAGGGAAGAGGCTGGAATGGAAAAATAATGTTGGCAATTTTCAGTGTTTTTGTTCTTTTAATGTATTTTCTCCTCCTACTCAGTCTGTAAGTATTTCTTAGAGAAATGAATACAGCCTGAGGGAAATGAAAACAGTTCTAATGAAACCCCAAACTACTTCTAAAATAACACTTCTGTTCAGAATGTTGCTTAAGCAAAATATACTTTGGGGTAGCATAAAAGGTTTATTAGCTTCTGGCATGAGTTATATAGTTCATTCATTGCTTCATCAGCTTGAAGGAAAAGAAATTTAAAGAAAAAAAAGAAAACAGCTGTCCAAAGCTCATAAGGACAAATGCATTACCCTATTCTGCCAAATCGTCTATTTTCCAATACACACTTAGATGAACACTTAGAAAAAACTAATTAACTTTGACAAATAAGTGTAACTGGTTCAGTTACTCAGGAAGTACAGCTGTTAGAGGATGACTGTCATTTTAATAATATTTTTTTTTTGTTTTCTTTTAATAAATGGCCATGCTTTCAATGACAATCACAGATCAGAACATCAAAATTTGCCAGAATAGTTGCAGATTCTTTCGGAACTATTTTGCATCAATGAGTTTTCAAGAAAAGGACTTTCTGGTTTACTTACAGAAGAGAAAAACTTTAAAATGTTAGTTTCTCACTTCATATTAGGATAGTCTCCATGTTATACTACGAGTTTTCAAAATAAATATGCTAAATATTGAATTTTAAGATTACATTTTTCAATAAATGATATCACATTTTAGCAATGATGTACATAGAAATTCCCTAGTAGAACGTTTTGAATGAAAACAGAAGGGGATTGGAGTTAAGGTGCAATCCATTATAAGGGAAAATATATGAGCATTCAAACTCTACTAAACCTATTTAAGAGTTTAAGGCTTTAAGAGCTTTAAGAGTTTAAGGTTATTTGGTGACAGGTCAAGTTGAAGAATTGACTGCATACATTCTGAAGTATAATATCTTTTATTATAGCCATTTTTATATACACAAAATCAGTCTAAAATGATTATCACCTGAAACAGGAATAAATCACTTACTCCAGATTTAAGAAATATCATGAAGTTTTATGAATCACCAGATCAGCAAGAAGTAGTTGTTTGCCTATGTGAATGTGTGTATTTGGAAAAGTCTTCAGCTCCATAGCTAATGACATATGACACACCAAGCTCCACAAGGCTGTTTGTGCCTACCACTGCTCCCCCAGGACAACTCCCAAGTAGGAGTCCAGAACTTATTTGGTCCAGAACCAAATAAATGTGTGTAGATGAGGAGCAGGAGGAAGGATGTGCATTGACAGGAAGTCCTGAAAGAGCAATTTTGTCCATTTCAAGGCACTCTTCCCTCAACTGTTACAGCGGATCTGTGGACAAGACTCCAATCTATCCCAAAAGTCTTTATAGCAGTCATTAAGTGCTTCATAATACATTAGTCAAACATGCTAAAATAGGCAACTGAAAGCCTAATCAAACAGGCAAATCTTAAGCAAATATTTCAAATGGCTGTGGGACTGACTTCTCAAGCAGTCTCTGTATATGTGTGTGCTGGAAAAGGGAATTAATAAGTATGATGTCCAACTAAAACATTGCCTGGAAAACATAGACCCTAGAACAGCAGCATCAAAAAATAAAAATAAAAATAATAATAAAAAAAAGCCTGAGTTCCCTCAATGGAATTAAAACTAAGAAGGCCAGAAAGCAGCATTATCCTTTCAGGGCTGTATGGAACACAGAGCAGCACATTAATTGCCTCTCTGGCACATCGGAATCTGGTAAATATTACAAAACTTATAAGAAAAGATTTCTAAAAACACTCTCCTTTTCAAAGAAAATGTAAACATATGTCCCACTGTTTCATGAAATGAATAGCAAATGTAAGTCCTGTTTGGAAGGTTTATTAGCTTTGCCATATTGCACATGGCACTGCAATGTGTGTCTTGTATTCTTTTGAGGTTAATTTTTAAATAGCAGAAGCAAAACTAATCAAACTTTAGTTTCTTCACAGCTTTTATTTCTTAGTTGTTATATATAACTGATTTCAAGTGGATACCAGTGAAATATTAATCTCAGGCACAGACTGCAAAATTGAAATTTAATAATATTTTCTTCATTAGTACAAAGATATATATATACATATATAAAGAAGTCCCCAGACTTTTCTCCTTAAGGAATGGACCACATTATTTATTCGCATTCATGCATTTTTTTTGAGACTGGAAAATTCTAAAATAAATCAAGACAAGTTGATATAACAGAAGATAAAAGAACTGTAATCATTGCTATGTTAGTTGACACTGGTAACTATTTTAACTGCCAATATACCCAGCTGTCCAACTGAAATACAGAGAGACTTACAGTATATCATGAATTGTGCAGGCTTTGAAATATATGCTATGAGAAAATGAGAAATAGTTAAGAAATTAGGAGTTACTCATTTTCAGTAGGTGGTAAGTTTATAAAAAAAGGTATGTGTGCGTTGTTTAGTAACTCTCTGCCTCCTATATATCTCATTGCAAAATATTTGCATTCCAAGACTGTATGTTCATGAATGAATTTCCAAATTCTTCTCTGTTTAAATATAACTGTTTATTGTATCTGTGTGACTCTGAAAAATCAAATTAAACTGAAAAAAAAAACTAAGAAAGAAGAGGAGGATGCTGTTTAGACTATAATATTCAAAACACTAGGATGGGAACTTAGTCAATTTTTGTTCTTTTATATTATTATTATTATTATTGACTTTTTTACTTTCCAATAGGTGTATTTCTCACATGTATTTCAGTTCTTCATTTGGAAAATAGGAATATAAACACACACAAAAATGTGAGGTGATAATGTTTTTACCACAGGATTCAACTGTGGCGTGCCTCTCTACGCTGCCACCTGAATATGATACACATCCTTACAAATAAAGTAAATGAAGGAAGCCCCACATCTTCAGAAAGAATAGGATTTCTCTTCTCAGTCTAACTTCTCTTGTTTCTATCACATAAAGAAAATCTGCTATTATGAATGCATTTAAGTTTAACAGGGCATACCACAATATTTTCTTTGAAATATAAGTGTCTAATTTGGATATAGGATCAATGCTCTTCTTAAAGATCATCTAAATTTAATAAATTGTTTTGTGCTAATTTTCAAGTCAATCTCTGAGTGTATCTGAATATATCAAAACAGAAATCCTTAGGAAATATACAGGGAAAGTGAATGTTTAAGTAACTGAAAAGACATGCTTTAGTGTTGCATTCATCCAATGCACATATGAGTGATATGCATCTAAATGAAACCTTGACTACTTAATAATCTATATCCATCTGAAGTATTTCATATAACTTCATTCAGCAACATAACTATAACCCACTGGAAGGCCATAATCTGCTTAGAGAAAAAAGTACAAGGAAACAGGAAATGTTATTTGTTCAATGAATTGCTTTACAAAGCTAGAGTAAAGCATAAAGAAATGGGCACTTTTCTTTACTCTTTTCTTCATATTTGAGTTTGTAGCTATAAATCTAGTCTCTGTAGACATTGTAGTAAGTTGTATATCCATGGGTGGACCATGTAACTCTAGTCATACGTAACTCGCAAGCATAACACTCATGCTACTGTTATGTAGCATGTGAGTTTGATGATTCCTAAGGAATCCAAATCTGCCTGTGACAGAAAGTACTATAGACAGAAGCTGATTTCTCTAGGTCAAAAAAAAGCCAAGTCAAAAAAAAAGCCATGTGTGACAACACTGCTCCATCAGGAGGGACCCCACTGCAGGTGCATTTCAGAATTCCCACGGTTCTCCAACATGTGTTATTATTTTTTATTGCAACTTGTGAGAAAACAAATCTGTCCATTTCTCTATTTTTCACTATCTAGGTAAGAAAAAAAAAAAAAAGCTAATTTCTTTTTATGTGAACTTTAATGGTATCTCCTCAACTAATTATGTTGTGCAAATGCAGTAAATGATATTAAGAAGAATTAATCATAATCTTTATTGTTTTAGTAAACTGAAGCGTGCTTAAAAAGTTTTCTTATATCTATCTAAAGCAGAGAAATGTATGACTTTATAACTCCATCACTATGTACTAATCTGCTAGAGAAGTCAGGAGAATTTAACAGTTAAAAAATAAAAGGAAAAACTCAGACCATATGAAAGGCACCAATATTACTTCTTAAAGTCTGGTTTTTTATCCATTTAAAAATTCATTCTGCAATTATTTTCTTCATTATTCAGCAAAAAATATGAAATTCCTGCTGTTTCTATGGTATATTAATAACTCAGACATACATATATTTGTAATATATCAACATTCACACACTTGATAGGTTCCCTTTCAGACACTAGCCATTTTTGTCCCATGGCACAAAAACTCTGCTTAAGGCACTTGGAGTTAACACAATGGAAAAATAATGAACTTCATATAATGTAGCAGTAGATTACTGCTGTGAAAGGGGAAAAAAAAAAAAAACCTCTTCCATAGCGAAACATAAGCATGTTCTGTTTCAGTGAGTAATAAAGAAATAAGATAATTGTAGAAATGAGGAGGAGGCAAAGTGAGGAGAGAGTATGAATTAAGGAATGAACAATGAAAAAAAGTGGTTATATGACAGCATTAAAGAAAAACAGAATGTCCTAAAGTTATGATGAATTGTTTTCTGGTGTTCAAACAAGTAGAAGTTTGTAAAAGAAGAGCAATCTATTTGTTGGATCTTTGGGGGGAAAAAAGTAAACAAACAAGCAAATAAGAAAAAAAAAAAAGTCCCCCTCGGGTAGCTGTCATTGAAGATATAATGAAAACCAGAATACCTTCAAGAACATCTGATAATCTATATATACAGAGGACATGTTTCAGAAAACATGCTAGCTAAAGCAATTTTAGTAACACTTCCGGAAATTACTATTTCTGACTATAATCATTACAAAGAAACTTAGGTCTCCAGCACGAATTAAAATTCTGAGGGAACTGGATGTCAGACCTTCTTAGCTTAGATAAAGTTTTATCCTTATGCCCCTACAAATTTAGTTAAGTTTTTAGATCAGAAATCCTCTTGCAAGAATTAGATAATATTTTCAGAATGTATACCAGGCATAATACTGATAACATTATTATGCCAACAGCTTCTCATTGTTATTCTGTCTTGTTTCTATTCACTTAACACATATTATATGTAATATATATATGCATATATATCTATATGATTTGACATCTTTGTTACTGCTACTCTTCAAATAATATTTAAATATTTTTGATTATTCTAGGCCCTCCAGCCTCAGGTTGTATTTTTTCAAATGCTGTCAATAAAAGTGTTTAAATGTTCTTTCTACTTATAAGCAGATGCAGAAGATGTGATAAGATCTGTAAGCCTAGGAGGAATTTACAGGCAACAGTCAGAGAACTGTTGTAGATAAGAGGGCTGATAAGACATAAGAGGAAAGCAAATGGTTAGAGGAGTATGTCCTATAAATGACATGAAATCAAACCCAAAGTGTTTGGCTACTGGGTTAAGGCAGATAGATTAGAAATGTCTCAAAGCGGGAGGACTGAACAAGACCGAGGCTGATCAACCCTGCAAGTTCAAGTCACTCTGCTTTTCCAGGCTCTGCCAGATGAAGGTATTCAACAAGCCAACAGTCGCATAGATGATATTAAGTCATGAAACTTTTGGGCACATTGTGACCTTTTGTGTGTTTCAGTCTGAAGTGAAAATACATGTCTAATTAAAAACAACAGCAACTGTTACAGACTGAAAACCTGTAAAAGTTATAGAAACTGCTTTATTTTGCAGTTGTGTTTCACTCAAATTTATCATAGGACTAAATATTTAAATTATTTCTAACATCCTAAGGAACTTTCAAGTTGTTTGAGGGGATAAAACAATATCAAGCCGCCTCCAGCACGGTATTATGAAGAATATTGTGTTGCAGGGCTCTGAATAAAATTCAGCTACATAATCAGAATATTCCTAAATACCTGGCAAGCAGTGGGGAGAGATTAAACACATTTTTTTCTTAGTATCATTTGCTAAGGTATGCAGATAATAGTGTTATCTTTTTAAAAATAATTTCTCTTGAATTAGTGTATCTATGATATATCTCATCTATCTAACGTACCACTGCAGTGCAAAAGTTCCTGTCATTCAGACAGTGGTGGTCTTAAAAAAATTAAATGTAGATTCTTTTCTTATATGTAAAGAAAGGAAGATTTATCTGTTTTATCAATTGGGTACAATTATTTTTTTAAAAGAAAAATCGTGATCAGATGACTTTGTGTTTTTCTTTTGTTACTGGTGTTATAAAACACTGTGACTCTTGCTCAGTTCTAGCCTCATTCAGCAGAGAATTATATGGTTTCCTCCTTTTTGCCCCACCACAATAAAATCATAAAAGTTTGCATTCACAGATGATTTAGGGAACTATATATGAAAATAGCTGTCTTGCAACTTGCAGATCAAGTTTGTCAGCTGGTAGCAGAAAAGTAACTGTTATTACTTGGGTATATAAATGTCATTTTTTTTCCGAAAGGTGAAGTGAAACTTCAGTTTCACTAGAGATTCCTGTCAATGTTTGAAACAGTGCTATATGTGGAAACTACCACTATGCTATCTGTCATAGAAAGTGATATTTTGGGGCCATGTTATAACCCAGATGGTGACTAGCTCATAACCCTGACTAAAATATTTTGAATTAAAATACCAAAATACTTTTAAATAAAGTTATGTGAGCAATTAGGGACGTTTTCAAATGGCCTAAATTCAGCTGGAGGAAAATGGTCCCTATTGGAAAAACTACTCAGATTTTAAGAAAGACAGTAATATATTGAGTAAGATAGAAAATGCCGAATATTGGGAATGGATAATAAGATGGAATTTAAACCTGAATAGGGTTGCAGCTTAAGTTATATTGTCAGACTGGGGCATCCAGCTACCTTTTTCGTAACCTTACAATGTTATCTGGGACAATACTTTGTTTAGCATTTTTAGCTCAAATGTTGTCCTTTCTCTGTACCCTGTCAAGACAATCCATCCCTATAGGGTGGAGTCCCAACTTCTGAATTTGAAGTAGTTTTTAAAAACCATCTTTCATGCTTGTGAAAAATGAGACCCTGAAAATGTGATCACTTTTAAGATTATTATCTGAGATACACTTAGAGACATTGTATCTAACTTATCCAATCCATCATTGCTATCAAGGCCGTATGCAGCTCTGCCTTCCTGAGATAGTATGAGAAGGTGAATGAAGAAAGGCCAAGCTTTCCTGCAACCAGCAGAAATTGGTGAAAGCACTAAATGAGGGTCAGCCTGAGAAAACTGGAAGAAAAATGGCTACATGCACTAAAGAAATTATTTCATCTGTGCCATGTGCAGCTCATTTGCAATAACTGCAGTGAGATTGCTTTGTGATACACTTTTCTGCAGTGTCTTTTTTTTTTTTCATTCTAAAGTTAATAGCACTAAGTTTTCTGAAAGTTGTCTGGTTGCTAATAAACTCTGTTGCTGTCCTTATGAAAGCAGCACTCAACTGAAAGCCTAATATTAGATCTCCTAAGGTCTAATAAAAGGATAAGGGGACTTTGATGGTAAATTTGAGGTGTGGAGGCACAAGACTGCACTTTCTTACCTGAGAGAGAAAGATAGACTTGCACATCTAAAAGCTGAGCAGAATATCTTGGAGGATTTTGTGAGAAGAAAAAAATGCAGTACATGAACATCACAGGAACTATGAAGGCAAATAAAATAATAGAAAATATAGAAATAGAATAGAAAATAAAATAACGGAAAATAAACCTGCTTCCTCTATAAAAGACTCTAATGCCATTGAATCAAAAATACAGCTGAAAAGAACTCTGCAATTCAAACTATAATATCACCTTAGTGAAATAGAGTACTTCATCAGTATAAGAGTGAGGGAAGGGTAGTCAAAATCCTATTCTCAGTATTTAAGATCAGTTATCAGCTATGCCAAGGATCCCAGGGTTTCTTTCCGATATAGGTCAGTAGGCAGCTGGCCAGTGATGGGTAAAACGGAATTACTCCCTCTGCACTGTTAAAGCAATTCCTTGACTCCATGAGCATCTTTCATATTTTCAATAGGACATGTTTGTTGTCTGTTTGCTTGTTTGTTTATTTTCCACTTCAGTGTTGTTTCTACATGGAATATGAGGATTTGCCTTCTGATTTGGGGCATACATGGCATGGCTACAGACCTCTTCCAGTTATGTTCATTCCGTATGAATGTTCTTTTCTAGTTTTAATTTCTGTGGTGGTGTAACGCAGTTATTACAGGATGCACAACCTAAATCCCCCCCCCAAAGACAGCTGAGCTGAAAAGAACAAACATTTGAGACTGTGGTAATAAAAGTTCAAAATTCAGGCACTCTATAGGGAAATATTGGAGTGACTGTCCTTGACAGTGTTCAAGAAACATGTGGATGAGGCACATAGGGATATGGTTTAGTAGGCAGGGTGTTGAAGGGTTTACGGTTGGACTTGGTAATCTTAAAGGTCTTTTCCAAATATAATGATTCTGTGATTCTATGAAATTCATTATTCAAAATCATCACACTGCAGTAGCTCTCCATCCTATATTTCACTTCTTAATAACTTCCTTCTTGGAATCCTAAACACATTTTCACTGTAAGTGAAATCCATGAAATTCATTTACTGGTCATAAATTGCGGCAAGCTGTATACTTTGCCCCTGGTTTGCGATATCTTACTAGTATATTCTCTGCCCACAAATATACCACTCCCCAATGAAAAAGGAGTCTTTGTCAGACCAAATCTATCAGTGGAATACAGGAATTTGTTCAGGAAAAGGGAAGAAAAACAGTGACTCATTATATTGCTTTATTATATATTATTCATTATTTCTTTATTATGTGTTATTACTTTTATCTTTGTGAATTGTTTTGACAGGATGCTCAAACTTAACTAGACAGATTTTTTTTTTAATTTTTTTAATGGGAATGAGGGGGAGGATTTCAAGAAGTAATGCAATTCTTTATTCTCCCCCCACCTTCAAGTTACTATAGAAATAGATGAGAAAAAGAATAAAATAAGTTTTAGCTGAGAAAAACACAGAGGGGATTTTTTTCCTCTCAATCAATTCAAGATAAAGTTTGAAACAAAGACCACAGCAAATATTTGGATTTTGACTTTGTATGCAGTATTGATGCATAGTTTCAATTTAATTTTTTTTTAAGTTCATCTCAGACCATGTTTCATGTTCTTTGAAAAACTTGGGAAATTTGGATCAAGTATCAGCTTTTATGAAAATTTCTAATACATTTAGCAATGTCTCTGTAGAAATCATGTTGTCTATTCAGTGTTTTATTTATCAAGCATAGGGAGAATCTATGTGTTACACCTGATACAGTGTGGGTTTTTTTTTTTTTTAACAGGCCATTTTTCTAGGCATGATTAATATTGTTTTGCCTTTTTACTTTTTCTTCTCCTCTTCCAATATTCAATGCCCTGTTCATAAGGAGTAAGACTGCTCCTGCATCTGGGTGAGTCCTGGTTGAGATCAAGTTACCCATGAGACAGCAGTGTGCCCTTGTGGCCAAGAAGACCAATGGGATCTCGGCCTGCATCAGGATGAGTGTTGCCAGCAGGTCGAGGGAGGGGATCCTACCCCTCTACTCAGCTCTGGTGAGGCCGCACCTGGAATAATGTGTCCAGTTTTGGGCTCCCTGGTACAGGAGGGACGTGGAGCTTCTAGAAAGTGTCCAGTGCGGAATAACAAAGATGATTAAGGGACTGGAGCATCTATCTTATGAAGAAAGACTAAGCAAGCTGGGCTTGTTTAGCTTAGAAAAGACTGAGAGGGGAATATGATTAACATGTATAAGTACCTGAGGGATGAATGCAGGCAGGAGGGGGCCAAACTCTTCTCAGTGGTGGCCAGTGATAGGACAAGGGGTAATGGGCATGAGTTGAAACACAGGAAGTTCCACGTCCGTGTGAAAAAGAATTTCTTTCTTGCGAGGGTGACAGAGCCCTAGAACAGGCTGCTCAGAGAGCCTGTGGAGTCTCCTTCTTTGGAGATCTTCCAAACCCTCCTGGATGTCACCCTGTGCCACATGCTCTGGGTGTTCCTGCTGGAGCAGGAGAGGTTGGACTAGATGATCTCTAGAGGTCGCTTCCAATCCTAGAGATTCTGTGATTCTGTGATCCAACACAGCGATGCAAATGATGAATAATCAAGTATCCATAAAGGGATCAAAGGTATTAAGATATGGAAAAAATTTTTCATTTTGTGTACAGAAAGCATCCTTGTTTAGTGACGATTAAATCAGAAATTGTACCAACTTAACACAAAACTAAACAAAACCAAAATATTTTATAGTCTCTTAAAACAGAAAAAGAGTTAAATATTTGAATTTACTTGGAATTTACAGCAAAATGAAGTACTCTATGTTAACAACAAATACAACCAAAATGCTCATTAGAACAACCAAACAAGGAAACAGAATTTGTTTCCCTTAATCACATTCACCCTCAATAAATACCAATTATATTAATTCAAAATAAAGACAGATCACGTGTCTTCAGTAGATTGAACATGAGAAAAAAATTAAATAGAAGAATAGACTTTTTCATGGGTCTTGCTTCAAACTTGAGAGATCCAATCTCAGTTCTCTTCTAATATCTTTTCTGACTGCAGTGCAGAGTCTAAGTCAAGTCCTCAACAACATTTAGTTAGAAACCTAGAGTACTGTTGTCTAGGCCAAATGCGTTAGGTATTTCAACTTAAACGTTTCATTGAGTGTGTATAAACTGAGCACAGTAAAAACACTTGCTTGTTGATTTTGTATTTTGCCTGAATTTCTCACCATGCTAGGCATAAAAAAATATAACACAGAGCACCCTAAAATGATGTAGTCCATATATCTACTGGAAACACTGTTTCAAAAGTATCAGTTAATTCTTATCCAGATTTTTGAATCAGATTCAATAGAAATAATATGTAGGCTTTTGGCTCAAGAGAGATATTGAACAATATTTAACAAATACATGTCAGAATTCCATTAAAATTAACTTAGGTAAATTTTTATTGCAACAATATAATCAAAAGTACACTACCAATTTATGTCAGTCAAATTATCTGCCAAAAGATTGAAAGAAAGCCGAATTTTACAATATAATTGATAGGAAGAATAATCAGTTTTTCAATAGGCTTTTTTCTTACTAACATGAAATTTTAGAAACTCTCATGTGAACTATTCTGCTAAAAATGCCATTTCTCCTCAGATATGTTGATAGTTGTGTTACCATTGGATGTGAGGAAGTTCTAATTCCATTTCGAGCATATTTGAATAAAGTATTTATTTTCTCCCTGCTAAGCTGAACTGTTGTCACTCCGTCATCACTGCGTATGAAGCGAAGATGGCTTAAAATGGGAACTGATGATATTAAAGCTTTTCTCTCTCTCTCTCTGTCTCTTTTTTAAGCCCATTCTCTCATAAGGTTTCATTCTTCTCCTTTCATTTTTTTTTTATTTAGCACATATTCACCCTTGTCCATTTTATCCACAACTACTCTCCAGTCCATCTTTATTATTGTTTAATTTTATTATAATTTGCTAATAATTTACTTTCAGGTTTTGTAAATATTCTGATTCTAGCTGAATATAGTTATTTCTTTTCTTCTGTAGTTCAGTTGTTTGAAAGTAAACTCAAATTGGTAGGTTTTAAAATTGCAAAGAACTACATTATTCATTCCCAATGAACTAGAATAGGAAAAGGAAATGAGTATTGTGAGTCAAACTATTAAGAGGGAATAGTTGTGGTGAGCTGAAAGAAATGCATGGACTGGGAATGGGAGATAGATCAAAATAAATCAAAAAGGTGAAATGAAAAAGCATAGTTAAGAGAAAGGGAGTGGTTCACAGGACATAGAGAGGAGTAAGCTGGAAAGGACAAAGTAAACCATGAAAGGAGAGAATAAACTATACTTCCTAGAAAGCATCTGAAAGGCACCAGAGAGATAATTAAATAGATTCAGTTGAAAGAATATCCAAATGTAAATTAACACAAGATTAATGGGAAGATACCAATGTGAAAATAATTATCAAATTAGAGTGTGCTAACATGGTCATGAGGAAAATAGCCAGCAAGAAATAGAACTGAATTGCTACATACAGCTATGTCCTTGGTGCTTTTTTTGAGCAGTTTGTTGTGGTTTGGGACTTAGCTAGGCAGGGGCAAACTCTGTCTCTCCTCTTGTTTTCTTCACAGTATCTCACCTAAGACACATCAACTAAAAGATCCTTCGTGGTGATAAACAAACAGGAGGAGGCTGATGGAAAAGTGTTCTCTGTGTGAAGACCTTGAGTTTCAACCAAGCTTTCTATCTGAGTATGTCAAAAATCAGATTTGATCATTTCAGAAAATAATAAATGCCCAAGGGAAGAAAAAAGAGACAAGGGACAGGAAGGATCCCTTACAACAATGAAGTTGTGGGACATGTCATAAGAGAGAGACCAGAGAAGAAAAGAGCAAAGGTTCTGGAAAAAAAAGCCTTGAATATAGACAGGAGGGGTAGAAACATTGTATGCATGGTGAATCTGACTTTGCCCTATTATTTTTCAATTTTGGTGCAAAGTTCAGTTTTGTACAGTATTTTGTGAGAAACCTATAAAACTTAAAACATTATTTCAGAAATGTCCTAAAAATAGGCAATAATCAAGACAAATTAGGCCATATATAAAATAAAATAAACAAGTGACATAATGCATTTTTGCTACTTCCAGGTTTTCATCCTAGATGTTTTATTTTCTTCTTGTCAAGTAATTGAAATAATTTCAGCATTTGGTTCTGAGACAGTGGCCACTGTTCAATTATTTATTTCTTCCTCAGAACTTGGGAGGTGGAAGGGCTGACGGCAGGTTTTATTCTTTCGTTAGCCCTTTATACACACAAGAAGAGCAGGCTTCTGCGTGCATGGTGATAATGTGTCAAGCAGTGGCTGTCAATGGAAGGAAGAAGTAAAGGCAGCTCGGGCTTAGGTGATCACCCCTACGACAGAGGAGCAGGCAGAGAGGGATAAGACATCTTGCTGATGTCCCTGTGGAGTGAAGTCAGAGAAATGTTCTTGACAGTGGCAACCATGGGATTTCTCCTTTGTCAGTGAAAGTAAAGCACAACTGACAGACTCAGCCTGGAGTAGAGCAGCATGAATAGATATAGCACTGCAGGGCAAATGAGCCACAGGAAGTAGTGTTTTCCCTCGAGTGGGAGAGATAATTGTTTGAGTTTTAATTTCACCCAAAATAGTGCTAGGCTAGTGTCCTTTCCAAAAATATTATGGCCTTCTACGTACTAGGTTAGAAGAAGGGAGCATGAGATGCCTAATGTCCCACAAATCCATTGGCAGGAAATGAGAATGAAATACAGATCCTTTGAATCATGTTCAATTGATTTAGATTTGGTCTGATTAACTAATCTTTTCATTATTCGCAAACCTGCTGTTTATGTCATTGTGAAACATCTTTTACTGCTTATTTGTGCCTTTATTTATGATCATTTACTATAAGCATCAGCTGTAACATCAATACTTCTTATATAATAAGATAAATATTAATGGCACTCTGCTGTGATCATCAGTCTACTAGCAGAACTTAAGCTATTTGCTTTCTACTACCAATTAAATTCATTGATCTAGACAAAGAAGGAATATGTTAGAATAGCTATTTAGCCTTTAAAATTTGTTAAGAACTACCAGAAACATACCAGATAAAGAACTGCATTGCAAATATTAGTATAATAATGGAAAGCTCAGCATGAGTCACAATTTTAGGAAGAAACTGAACCAGTTCCAAAGATGTATGAAAATTCTTTCCTAGTTTGAAATATCTTTTGTCCGTAAGAACGAAGAAATTAAAATACTAATTTCAATGAGGCAGAGATGGTTTTTCATTCACAGTTGTGTTACTTGTACAATATACCTCAATCCTTGGTAGCAAACAGCAAGGAGGGAGTAGTTATATCCTCTTAGCTCCAAAGACTGTTCCAAGGATCCTTAACTATTGTGAGAAGTGATCCCATTCTATGGCTATTGGGGCCATATAAGCACCTGTGAAGTGAATACAACTAAAAAGCCATTGTGGTTTTATTGACTTTCCATCATTTTGTTGGTTTTATGAGCTTTCATTACAGTTTAACATTTTAGATACATAGTAAGGATGTTGCCATCACATATTACTTAGGGATGAATTAAATTCTATCAGTGCTGTCTGTCACGGCTCAGTTGTTTTCTTAGTTTGATTTTGTTTGTTTTTAAATATTTTGAATATATTTATTAGATAAACTGTAAAGACAAGAAACATCAATGCATATATTTTGACTTGAACAGTACCAATCCAGACTTAAACTGTTTTGGTTAGGACCTCTGCCCAAACACACTTGTCTTTTCATAATATGACTGTGTATTCCCAAGAGAAAGGTGAATATCACATACATGCTTTAAAGGATATTAATATACTGCAAAGTCAAACACTAACATTTTTATGAAATTACATGTTTTAGATTGCATTTTCAATCTCAGTTCAGGTAGAGTTTTCATAACTACACTATCATGTTCTCTTTTCAGTTTTATTTTCTTGATCATTTTTCCTCAGTTCAGTGACTCCCTGCTTCTTTCAGTGCATGAGCAGTGTGCATCTAGTGATTATAAGGCAGAGTTTTCCACTGTTCTATTTTTATTATCTCTTGAGAATATGATCTTATGCTTTATTTATCAAATATTGTTTCAGACATGCTCTAATCACAGCATTTTTAAGTTTCCTTGTGGACTTTCCTATAACACTCATTTTATGATCGTTTTACAGCTGTTTATTCAATTTCACAACACCTCTGTGAAATGAAGGCAACTTATTAGTTGAGTTTATTGGGACAAATGATAAAAAATGACTGTAAAATTGCTGAGAGATTTTAGACACTATAATTACCAATAGAGAGAGTAGAACATCAGTCAAGAACTAAGGACAAGCTGGGATGAAAAAAATATCTAAACATCTTTGACACACAAGTCTGATTTGTACTTATTATTGTTAACATCAGAAATGACTACATTGCAGTCATTAATTCCAGTTCCTTGTTGCTGCAGTGAGCCACGTAACGAAGACTGAAACCCAAAATCCAAAGAATAACCATTCTGTATTTAGGCTTTGAAAAAGGCTTAACTTATATTTGGTCAGTTAGATCGTTAAATCCATCTGCCCCACTACACCTTTTTGTTAACCTCCTAGAGCAAGAAAATCCTGTTCCCAGTACTTAAATCATGAATATTTGTATTATGCTGTTGGTATCGTTCAATAAGATTTGTCTCCAAAATCTGGCATCTCTTTTTGTTCCTTAATCTCCAAAACTAGTTATTAGTTTGGACAAACAAACTTAAAGCACAAAACACTTTTTTTCTGCTTTAAGCTCACTATTCTGAGGTGGCTTGTCAACTATTAGGAGCAAAACTCAAAAGTTTCACAAAATTTAGCCTGAAGAAATTAGAATCTGGGAATATGGGAATTGGAATACAGGAAACCTATATCTGAGGTGCACCACGTAAAAGAGTCTAAGTGCACCAAGGAGAGAGTTTAAGTGCAAATACCAAGGTAAAAATATGAGCATAATCAAGTCTTCAAACATACCTATGAAACAGTGAACTATCTTCTGACTCTAAAAGAAGTAATGTAAAGATAAGTAAGGTCCAGACAGCATCATCAAAAAAGTTTCTAGGAACTAGGAGCACAGAAAAAAAAGCATATCTCCAAAAATCCAAACTCTCTTGTTTCATAGAAAATTAACATAAAAATGTATACATCATACGTGTTTGATGCATACATCAAACAATACAAATTCTTTTGTGGTCCCTTGCAGCATTGGTGAATTCATGCAGACCAGTGAAGTCACTGAAAATTGTGAATATCTGTTGGCTCTGCATTTCCAAATTAGTTCTCATACAGCAAGCATACAACTACAGACTGCTTGCATGAAGTTTGCATTAACTAACCATCCTTTGTGCCATCAAAAGTGTCAGACACTATTCTTGCTACTGTCTTAAATCACAGTATTACTTTCTCTCTTTGGCACTTCCTTCATCATTCATCTAACATCTTCCAACTTGGGGTTCACTGAATTCTAGCAAAAGATACATGCTTGAATCTATTACACTACAAATTACTTATAATAGCAACTCTGAAATAATGAGTTGTTTTGAATTTAAACTATTTAGATGCATAAAGACCAATTACTTTGTTGTTAATGCTGAGAAAGGCATTAGAACATGTCAATATACTTGCATATATAGAACAAAGTATAGGTGTAGAAAGAAACATACAAAGTAGAGTGGTTTACACACTGAGGACTAAATGCTGCAACTCATTTCCAATTAGCATCAGTTTACATCAAGAGTAGCTTTAGTTGTATGTATCACTCCAGTTCATTGTTAATTCCCATGCTGCTAACAAAATCCATTCAGTTGTCACTGCTTCCAAGAACACTACCATTGGCATTTCAAAATTTTCACTATTTAAGATATAAAAACAAAGCACTACAGCAAAGCGTTTTGCTGTGCCCTGATTCAGAGCCCATGAAATAGTATAACGTAGATTACTGACTGTAATGACTGTACTATGATTGTAAAAGTCTTAAGAGTAAGATGATCTATTTAAAAAAAAAATTAACTTAATATAGCTTATTAACACTTAAAGTTAATGAATGCCTACAGCTAGGCCACCCTTTTCACTATTCCCCTGATGGCTGAACTGAAGTATCTGAACAAAGGTTGAGTTCTCCTTTGGAATTTGCTACAATGGTATATTAGACCACAATAAATCATATTAGATTTAATTTTTTGTTGGTTAATGATTAAAATACTTGGTATTAATGCATAGAACTAATAGTACTATGTAGTACTGTTAGTACACAGTCTCAGAGAGAGCATAAATGCAAGGCAGAAGGAATAATAATATAGGGAAAAATCCTGCTTGTAAGCATCTTCACATTATCAAGTGCACATTCAGGTATCGTTCCTGCTTTCTAGGTATTGATGAAATACCATTTCTTTACGTGTTAGTGAAATGGTGAGTATACTCAGACAATAGAACAAATTCCAAAGCAGTGACAAAATGATTCAGACAAGTGAAAAAAAAAAAAAAAAAGGCCTGGCAAATAGGTTAGCAAATCAATATATTTCCCAACAATACCCTGCAGAGCCACCCAACCCTAAAGTCAAAGAATGCCAATTGAAATGTTAAATAGCCTCTGCAGATTACAGTTAAATGCCCATGGGTTAAGAACACACAGTGCTTTTTGTAGTACTTTGCAGGGCATAGCAGATGTGTTTTTGCTGACTGACTTCACATTCTGTTTAATACATCAGTTGACCATGACTGCGTATTCTGAATTCCAAGAACCTTCCCTCCACAGCAGAGCGAATGATTTTATTTTTCTTCTTCTCCTTGCTTCTCTAGCATTTCTCCCCGCTGTATTAAATCACGCCAAAGGATGCAAGCAGTAGAGAGAGGAAAAAGAAGTTACTGCAGCTGCTGTGATATCAATCATACATTTCAGTCAAGGAAGGGGGATTTAATAATTTTAAAAGTATTTTGTGATTGTTCATGTCTTTGGTGTACCTGGAAATCAGTAATTAGGATTTGAAAACTTAGCTAGCATTTCAGACAACCAGTTATTAGAACACACCAAAGCTGTCTCTCTTATGTATAGCAGTTTAAGTGGCTAAGAAAAAATGAAAGTGTGGAAATAATCAGAAAAAAAAAATAAAAAAGAGAAAAAATGAAAAAAAAAAAGAGTGTTTTCCCTTTTTAGGGAAGGAAAACTCCAGGATCATGCAAAATAAATTATATTCCTATTCTTTATTCTGAAGAGATATTTCTTACAGCATTAGGTAAAAAATTCCCAAAATACTACATGTTACTTAGCTTGGTAGTATCATCACTTCCCAGTCTAGATGATAATAACAGCTTTTTTTAACACAGCTTCCTAAGGACTCTGAAAGCATCATGCTTTCACTTGACTTTGTTTTGACTGAGTTTTATTCCTCCCACTGAGGGATTGTCTCATTTTACCTCATTTTACCTCAATTTTATTGATTACCTCAATAGATTACCTATTCAATCTAATAGCTCTTTGTTAACATGAATCTACTCTGTTTTCTATCTGCTAGTTTGAATATAAAATTCCATATTCCATATGCCAAGAAAATACTCAATTATGAAGATGCATTGAAATCAAAATGCTCCACATAACTGTAGTACCTTGAAAGGAAGGAGAATTGTGGATATTTTGCACTAGAGTTATCAAAAAATTCTTCTCACACACAGCAATTACACATCTTCTTACACATTCTTACACATCAGCAATTCTTAAAATTCTTAAAATTCTTAAACATCAGCAATTAAAATCATTAGGCTTTATCCAGCTCAGCTTTTCAAATGCTCTTCAGCATCATACAACTGACATTATGAAGCGAGTGTAATATGGTGCTCTATTTTGGCACTAGAATTTCCTTTCCTTTTAAACATATCAGGGTGAAACTCGGTTTATGTGAATGTTTAAGGAACCTGTCCCAATTAAAGAATCTAATTTGTCAAAAAAATAGTTTCAAGAATATTAAATTAATTAAAATACTGTATATTTCCTTATTTGTGACAGAATAAGCAGTGCTCAAACAGATAAGTAGAAAGGCTAATCCCTAGGCAAAATCAAAAATGGTAAGGGAATCCCTCCACTCTTGTGTCCCAAATATTGATACATCTGAAAGACAGTTTGAGAGATTGAAAGGACATATGTGGTATTTTTGGAGAGAATTTTAAGAAGTACTTGGGGATCTTAAATCTCATTGGATAGTCAAAGTGCTTTTACAATGCTTGAGCTTTTTCAGTACAGATATGCATACATGTGACAAAACAACAAGTCTTTTGGAAAGTTTATACCTTCCAGTTAATACTCTGGATCTGACATTCTTGTACAATGTAGAAAGAATATCTATGGAAATGTGGAAAGAGAAATGAAACAAAACAAAACAAAAAAACTTCTACATTGTGAAAACAGGTAAAATGTCATTTTTTGCATAAATATTCAGCAGAGTGTGATTTTGTCTGTGTTTTCACTCTCCTTCATTTGTGTAAGAATACACATCACACATTTTAGGGAGGTGATTCTGCCCCTCTACTCAGCCCTGGTGAGGCTGCACCTCGAGTACCGTGTGCAGTTCTGGGCTCCCCAGTGCAGGAGGGATGTGGAGCTGCTAGAGAGAGTCCAGCGCAGGGCCACAAAGATGATTAGGGGTCTGGAACATCTGCCCTATGAGGAAAGGCTGAGAGAGCTGGGCCTCTTCAGCCTGCAGAAGAGAAGACTGAGAGGGGATCTGATCAATGTATATAAATATCTCAAGACAGGGAGTGAGGAGGAGGGGGCTGGCCTCTTCTCAGGGGTGGCCAGTAATAGAACTAGAGGAAACGGCCACAAATTGAGGCACCAAAAGTTCCACAGGAACTTGAGAAAGAATTTCTTAACAGCGAGGGTGACAGAGCACTGGAACAGGCTGCCCAGAGAGGTGGTGGAGTCTCCTTCTCTGGAGATCTTCCAAACCCGCCTGGACATCACCCTGTGCCACATGCTCTAGGGGACCCTGCGTGTGCAGGAGGGTTGGACTAGATGACCTCTACAGGTCCCTTCCAACCCTAGCCATTCTATGATTCTATGACTCTATGATTTTAATTACAAACCACAGAGTGATAGGGCTGAATTAGTAGGATTTTAAAACTTTATTTATGGTTCAAGGACAACTTATTTTGCTAATATTTTTGTTCTGGATTTTCGAATCCAAAATATTTACTGAGAAAAAAAAATCATTCTATCCAGATACAGGTAAAGACAGAATGAGGGATACTAAGGTACCTAATTTCTTAGAGATAAATTTTAAGTATGAAATAAAGTTCAGATATTGTAATTGTTCTATTTATCATAATTTTTGCATGATAGATAAAGTAAAATTTTTATTTAGACAATTCTTTGAAAATATTAACTTATATGAGTGAATTTTATGTCTGATTCATTTGAAGAGGAGATACTAAGAATTTCAGCAGTTCCAATATTATATTCTCCAGTTCTAGATATGAAAATTTTTAATCTAGTATTAAGAAAAAAAAAAAAAGAAAGGAATGGATTCATGAACTCCATGTGCAAAACCAATGGTGTTTTATTTTGTTTTGATTTTTTTTGAGTTGTGGTTTTTAAAGATCCTGGTCTCTTTCTTTTTACCTCTAGGAATAGAATTACCTTTTATGACCACTTTGTCATCATTTGCTCTCAAAAGTAAGCACAACTGTATTTGTGGAAGCAACCAGTAATGTAAGACTACTTTATCTCACTTTCGCCTTCCTAAAAGGAAGACAGGATTGATAAGAAGCAAAACATACACATAAAAGAAGAAAATATTATTACAGTCTTCAGTTTCAAATAAAAAAAAAAAAAATCAATTTTTTTCCAGCCCTTTATCTGCCTCCCCATCCCACTTCTACATATTAGATATTGGTATCCATATTGATATTGGTATCCAATATATTCCTATAGATCCTTATTTCTAAATAGCCTGTTTTTGTTTCCTCCTCCTTTTCCCCTTTCCACTGACTCTCTCTAATTACTTCAGAAAATATGCCTATAGGGGATATAATTTTCTTCTCATGACCTCATCAATGGAGTTGTCTTCTCTTTCTTTATTCTAACATTCTTTAACTTTGCAAATGTGTGGTTGTTGTGGAAAGGCAGATGCACAGTGTTTACAGACCTACTGAAAAAGTATGTTAATTCTATGCATCAGACTGTAAATAGGTGCTAAAATTAATGGATGCTCAAAAGGTCAGCCAAAACTAGGTAATGAACATTCCTGTAAGTAGCATGAGAACCAACATAAATCCATGTTTTCTATCTAAAATAATCCATTTCTATTGATCCCCAAACCTAATTTTCTCTAAGATTCAATTTCTAAACTAAGTATAGCCCAACTTTGGTTTATGCTATTAGATCTTCTTCAAACTTTTACAGACTCAGATATTTAATTTGCACCTATCACATATATTTTTCACCTTACTAGACTTTTCAGCACTGACCATTATCAAGACAGAAGATAAATTGAGCAAGATACATTTTTCTATATATTGTATATAGGTCAGACTTACAGACCACAGAGAGCATTAAACAAAAGTCCTCCCATTAATACAGGATCTAGAAAGCTTTTGGGGTCCTTAGATTCAAATCAGTCATTATATCTATGTGTTTTCTTCCAAAGTTGGATAGATGCTTACAAGCACAAGAATTTTTTCAGGATCAATTCCTACTTTCTAATGCTATAAGTAGTTCACCTTTTTATATCAGTAAATGTCTTTTGGGAATAGGGCTGCAACAAGGCATTTGATACAGTAAGACTTTATACAGACCCTCAAGATAAGAGGTTAATGTGTGCTAGCTCCCTGGTGCTGAGACATGTACTCACACCGGGACACTAAGCACAGGTCCAGTGCTCAGCAACAAAACGTAAACAAAGTATATAGAGATCTTAGGCCACATCTAGCTACCTAGATATAAAACAATGACAAATATAAAAATTAGATGTGAGGTGTGTGAAAGGGAGTAAAACAAAGACTTCTAAGCTTGGACTTCTAGACTGGAAGAATATCACCAGTGATGATATGACTTTAAATTTGGCTTTCAGACCACAGGCTTCAGTAAGTTCATGAAACAGGCAAACAAAATTTCTACATTCTGTCTAGATTCAACCTCTGTACACTGTAGACACAGAATAAAAATAGGACGAGCATAAAAAAAAAATTCATGGAATGACTATCAGTTGAAAATGATGCTTGAAGAAAAGGATTTGAAAGTTATTCTTCAGATGTCAATGAGACACCCATGACCCAGTGATGGAAGTGCATAATTCTTCTTAAGACTGTTTAAACAAACAACCTTCAACTGAAACAAGGTACAAAAAAAAGGCAAACTGTGTGAGACACCAAGAACTGTTGTAAGGTACTGCAGGACTAGCTAGCATGTCTAGATTAGCTCAGGAAAATGCTGACAGGCAATTATTCATCTTAAATGCATCAGAAGTAAAATACCAAAGAAAGGGAAAAAAATTCTGCTAAAATTTAACATTCACAAGAACAAGATTGCTAGAGCCCTATTCAAGTTATATCACATAAAAAAAAAAAAAAAAGACTTCTAATTATCAGAGTATCAGAGCAATGAAGCTTTAAGAACATCCTTCCTTTACAAGAGGTGGGAAATTCTTAAATAATTCCATATACTTATGCATGTTGCAATGGTGAATACATCACTGGACTTGATGACCAGAGCTTCCATTTCTTTATCATGATAACAAATTCTCAGGTTCGTTTAAAGGTAACCCCAGAATTTCAAAACTTCAAAACTTCAAAAATTTTCAAACATCGAAGATGAGACAGTTCTAATTAATATCTTGGCAAACAAATTTGAGAGAGAGCACAAAGACTGAACAAAGAGAAAAAGCAGGCAAAATATCTCTTTAGATGTGCAGTTTTTTGAAAAAGATTGAAAGTTTTGCTTAGAGAGGGAACCATAGGAATAAGGGCCTTAATATACTATCCTATTTGCTTTGTAAATAAGCAGGAGATCTGAAATCCAGGAGTCTCAGAATGGAGCTTTTATAAGCTTCCTAGTCAGTACAACAATATATTAAAAATAATCACTAACATACTAATCAACTAATCAATAACATGCTATTTGGAAACTTTTTATTTGAAAGAGGGACTTGTCCATGACCAGAGTAGGTCTTGGTCTTGGCACAGTTTCAATAAAAATAGGAAACATTGAATATCTTTAGAAGCTCAAACCCACTGATTAGATGCTAATGCAGTTATGTTTATCTTTCCCTCCCCTCTGCAAACATTTTAAATACATCCACAACAAGCCTCAGGTGAGTTATCTAATTAAATCTAAATTTAATTTTGTGCATAGAGTCAGAAAAAGGCATTTGAAGCATATCAGTTAGCTTTAAATTTAAGTTTGCCTGTAGTGAAAAGTGTAAAAATGAAATAGCTTACCACTGCAACGATTTTTGGACAAAGCGTTTGATATCTAAAATCAGCGGTCTTATTCAACTGGTGACTCTTCACTGAACTCTGACGATACCATGTTACATGCACAGAGATTAACATCTGGCAAAGTCTTTCAAATGTACTTTTTTCAATTTTCATCATGCAAATTCTCTCAGAAATATGAACAGAAAAAAAAAGAATATTGTTTTTAGTAACAACTTCAACAAACAATTTGCAAAATAAATCATTTAAGGGTTATTTCAAGGGCCCATAAATCATTGAAAATCTCCCTGTTGAATCAAGCAAATGTAGAAACAGGCTTAAGTGCTGGAGGTTAGTAACAGCCAGCTTTCTATCTGTTGAGGCCATTAATCTTATTTCAGTGTAACTGAAGCTTTGTGCTATGAAGCCCTTTCCTTATCTCACCCCAGTATAGTTTGTGTCACACGTGCACAGTAGACCCACTAGCTCCCAGAAGTGCCAGGCCACACATGTGCACAGTGACAGATGGAGGAACGCCTCAAGAAATGCAGCAGTGGCGAGCAGGCTGTTGCCACCAGCAGTCACAGTAATTTTTTTTTTGACTCGCTATACAACCCTTGAGTATATTGCCCTCAGGAAAATGAGTTCTTGGAAACAGTCCACGGGCCCAATTAATTGCCCTACCAGGCCCATGTTCCTTGCAGGACAGTAAGTTTATTAGATTGTCTGTTTTAACACTTAGATTTATAAATTTAATTACTTTCTCAAGACCTATGCAAGATCACATTTGACAATTAAAAGCTCCTTTAGAGAGCAAAACTTGACAGCACAATATTCTGGGATGCAATATGTGAGAGTTACCATTATTTCAATAATATAATCTAATAAAAAAGTAATTAATGAAATCAAGTGTCCTGACAGAAAACAGATCAGAGTATTATCCACTTAGCTTTTACCACAATAGTCTTATTTTTAAAACCCTCTTACTTTCAATGACAAATCTTCAGTTGACTGAGTTTTCACCGTCTGTGCCCAACACACAAATGTAATGAATTTTCATGTCTGCCTTCTCCTAGAAAACACCAGTTCTCTGCAGAATGTTAGAATATCAGTATTCAAGAAAGGGTATCCTGCTGTCCATACTGCTTTTACAATGTCTCTCCAGCATTGAGAGATGCATTGGTTCAGTAGCATCAAGTTCCCATAAATTCTCAGAGAAAGTATTGCCTTTGTCTGTTTCTCACCTGCAAGGTCACTTAGTAGTCTGGACCAGAGCACTTAGAACTGTGATAGAAATGACCTTTAAATAGGAACTCTGTTGGGAAAGCAACACATCTAGTGCTGATGGTAAGTTCAGATCTCTGAAGCCTGGGAAATTTATTTCTTAATTAAAGTACAGAAAACATGAAATCTTCAGTTGCCTAAGCTGCAAAAGCCTGCAGAGCTTTTAGGAGGTAGGTTAATTACAAAAAAAAAAAAGTCTATTAAAAACAATTACCATCAAAAACATTATGCTCAGGACTGTAAAAACTTTTCTGGTTAAAAGTTTATCTTAACAAGAGTAAAAACATAGAGGTATCTTCTTTTAAAAATATTTTTCTTGAGAAATCCACTTTCTATATTGAAAATTATTTTCAGAAAAGCATATCTGGAATAAAAATATTCCAGTGCATTTTGAAAGAATGTAAAAATCTAATCTTATTTTTGCTGTCAAGGAGCATATTAAAGATAAATTTTGGAATGTCATCCTTGTGATGAGTTTAGTTCACCAGATCATCTTTGTATAATAACACATATGGTGTAGCTCTTTGAAATATAAATCAATTATTTTCAACCTAATACTAGCCAGAAGCTGTACTGCTAATTAACAAGTGAACTAAAGGATCCCTCTGTTACTGCTCATTAAAGAGTTCATTGCAAATGTTAAAAATTGAGATAAGCCAACGCTACAGCATTTCTACGAGAAGGCAGCAGATTTCCATATGGCCATGATTATTCAAACTTTCATATGAGTTTGAGCTTCTCCTGGCTCCAGCCTTCCTTCTTGACTCATAGAAGTCTATTAATATTTAAATCAAATTATATAATGCTGTAGCTGTAATAGCATTATCAGCTCATTCATTAGTCCCATTCTCACAAATCTTTTCTATGAACATTTAATGGCATGGACAATTTAATGGAATAGGTGCAACAGTGATCCAGTTATTATGGAAGTAAACAGCACAAATCAATCAAAGTAATTTAAATGAGACAATGGAGGATATTTCATATACAGGAAAGAAGGAAGATGTTTCAAATGGAAGCAATGGCAACCTGTATTTCACTCACTGAAAGTACAAAATAAAATAAAATAAACATTCCTATTTTGTTCCTATGAACAAAAAGCTGATAGAATTAGAAGAAATGAAAATATTCAACTGCTCCTATACCTTCAGAAAAGGTACAGCCAGCTACAGAGGTTTGAAGGAAGAAATATAGAAGGGACAAATTTTATATCCTGATATGTAATAGATCAAAAACTAACAAAGGCCTCTCAAAATGTATTAGCTGTAACCTCAGTATGCATTAACTAATCTTCAACAGTGAATGATGTGGGCCACTAGATAAAGGGAAGCTAGCAATACAATGTGAGAGGAGTGAAAAACTCCTCTTATAACAGAATTCTGTATGAACAGTGCAAAAAAGTTTTATTTTTAGCAAAGGGTTGAATTAAAAGAGAAATAATACACATATGCTTACAAGAATATAAATATGCTTCCTAATCTAGGGCTCTCTCTTCCATCAGGAAAGAGCTCCAAGGAGAGCTGTGAAGGAATGTGAGTGGGAATTTTAGAAGGTTCTCCAGCAGAGGCTTAAGGATTGCACTGAAGAGAAAAAATGGTGCACAAATAAACCTCCTGCGACAATCAGGTGGCTGATTAACACCAACTTTGCTACGACTTACTTTCTTTTTCTGAGCTTTCATCAGAATGTTTATTTCAAAAGCAAGATCAAAAGCAGGCTCCCTCTGTTTTTTCTTTTCACTCAAATGCTCTTTTTTTTTGTCTCACATAGTTTCACACACACAAGCAGCATCTTATTTTTTATCCTCAGAATCGCTACCTAAAAGCTGCACATCAGCATGTTAGGGTCGTTTGTTTTCCTGTCTCTGGATGATCTGTGCTTTTGTATTCGTCTTTTCTGAAGTATGAGCAAGGTAAAGATGGAAATCTAGCCACTACAGAATAGTAAGATATCTTCAATATACATAGTAAATGTTGGAGTCTGCTCTTTTAGCTGGTGCGGTAAGTTTTGAAGCAAGCTAAGATTGTCCATGGTAAATATTTTAAGAATTTGGATACCCAATTATGATAAGAGATTACCTCTACATGTTCTGACCTACATGGGTTCTAATCTATCACATGGATGTACCAAAATCTTGAAATTAAAGTGACTAAAACCACTGAATAACAATGTATTCTTCCATACTTTTTCACTTTAAGCCTCAGTTTCATTTTCAATTCCATGCGCTGTCTCCAGAAGAAAAATTTGAGTGCCTTTCTTTCTCATCTTTGCAGTACAAACCCCATGACTGTGCTCACCTTGGAGACAGCACTTGTGCCATCATAATTACAACAAGAACTTACAGCTTGTGCTCAATTATTGTGAGCATACCTCCATATTTGAAAAAAAAAAAAAATCCATGTAACAAAATTTGAAGTTTAAAATGAATGATTTTCAGCTTTCAAGGCAGAGATACTTGAAAAACACCAAAGATTCACATTGAATAATATGAATGTGTTATTAAGGTAAAAAATATAATCCATGTTATAATATATGAGAATTTTTTTTGAGAAATTATAAGCATATAAAAGAATCAAAGAATCAGAATAAAAATATCATTCCAAGCATAATTCTAGCACTGACAACATAAACTGTACTCTATTTGAAATCTGACAGTGACATCACATATTAAAGTTAACCCTGCCCTTTATGATGATACTTCATGAGCAGGAGAGCTGTGAATGAGCTATCTTTTTCTCATCTCTTAAGTGAAGGAAAAACATTATTACAGTTAAACAACAATATTTAATACATCATGGCCAAACTGCTGCAATATAAAAGCCTGTAAAAATATAATGGATAGCTTTCTATAATAAAGTATAATTAAGACTATAGATTATCCCAAACATATTTAAACATATTCATACCTATATATAATTTCACATCACAGCTTTTAAAATTTTTTTTTAATGTTACTACTTTTAAGCCCACAGGGTGAAAGGTGTCCAATATTTGGTAGGAATGATGAAAGAGTTGTGATTTAAATAATGAGCAGGCTTCAAACTGTTAAGAAAGGGAAATAAAGTACTAATTTAAATTAGCTGATAATTTGCCCTGCTTTTGGCCTCTTTATTGGAAACCAGGGTGTATTTCAAGCTGCTGTTTCTTGCTTGTTCTAAAGATAGAATTCTTTCCCTCCTCTGTCCAGCATCTAAGAGAACAATTAAGTTTCTTGTTCTTATGGTTGTCAAGGGAGAATTTTCATTTTTTTCCAATTTTGGACAAAGAGTACTTTTTTTCCCCAATGTATAACAAAAGCAAGCAGTTTCAGACTAAGCATCTGCCGCCTTCTTTGCTCAAATTCTGAGATCACCTCTATTTCAGGGTACAAACTCTGTAGCCTGCACTCCTGAGACAATTGAAGCCCTCAGTTTGGGAAGTCCTGTAGCTGGGATAGCATAAGGTTTGTGCTTACATTAATGTGTCCTGGTGCTCAATACCAGACATATTAGTTTAGGCACAGCAGCCTCCCTACCAGGATATATAACTAAAAGACAGGTGGGAAATCTCAGGGCTTTCTGCATCCAACTGTGTCTAATTATATTGGCCAGCCGCCTTGCAACATTTTAAGCTCTAGCGCTGCATTTAAATTTTTGGACCTGGAAGCGTTTCCTAGTTCTGGATCTGGATGTAAACCTGCCTATATTATAAATAGAAATAGATGACCACTGACCATCTCCAGCTGACTTTTTTGCATGCTCTAGAGTCCATTAGATGAAACCTTGGGCATATGTCTCTATGCAATAGGTCCAAGTACCATCCTTATTACCTTGCTCTATTTGGACTACTGACAGAAACATCAGAGGAGGGTGCTTGCAGGATGACCTTAAAAGTTAGGCACAGATTGTGGCACAGTTAGGCACAGCAAACTTTGTGCTAGTTTGTGCTACAAAGCTATTTTCTTAATATTTTTATCTGCAGTGAAGCTTGGTTTAAAGTACTTTTCTCTGTAAAGATGAAACAGGCAATGATTTTCAGGACAGAATTTCCTCACAAACAGGTTACACAGTAAATTACACATAAGGTGAACTGAAGTATAAGAAGACAGATTCTGTAGAAGAATAGAAATGACAAAGTACTCTTTTCACTTTTCACTAGCTTCTAAAAAAAAATTGTAATCCCTCCACACATTTATGACATGGAAAGTAGTCCATTTATGACATGGAAAGCTTTTTTTGATTATAACTGATGAGATTTTTAAAGAGTCCGAAAGAAGAGATACCTATAGTCCATGTCTGGAATTCTCAACAGGTAACTCACATCACTACCCTGTTTTTGGCTAGCGAGCCTGAAGTAGTCTACTTAATATTAAAAAGTTTAAATAGTTTTATGAAATGGAGCCAGACTGAGGCCCTGCACATGTTACCTTCCGGAGTGCTAAGCACAGCTTTAAACACCCTTAAGAATATCCTTGAAGTACTGAAGACATCTGGAGGTGAAGCAGCAATATCACCTCATTGTGCCTGGGAAGAGGATTTAACGCCTACCCTCACTTGGGGAGATAAGACTTGTGAAAGTTAAGTTAGTAGCTCACTCCTCCTAGACAGAGTGAGATGGTACCGTACAGAGATATGAGGCACAGGAGGGAAGATAATTAACATTTCCATAGGACATTCTATTTTTTAAGGATGGCTATAAAATAGTTTATTTTGATTGTCTGATAAACATATCTCCCCTCAAGACTTTCAAAAATACCTTGCAGTATATAAATGATTCATGGCAATGTTATCACCTTTTTTTTTTTTTTTTTTACTCCAATCAACAGTGAAATGGAAATGAGCTTGAAAACAAGAGCCAACCTAGAAAGCATAAACTATTTGAATATGACACCAGGTTGAAAATGTTATAAGAGATGATCCTATGAGATTTTCCAAGAGTTAGTAATGAAATTCACACTATCCAAAAAAATTTAAAAGACTCTTTTCTTTCTGTCAAAGTCTTTTGAGACCAGAAATTTATTGCCACTAAATGAGCCTCAGTTGGCTAGCTCAGTCAGGAATAATATGTTCACGCTTCTCCCAAGTACCCACTAAATTTCACTAGTATTTTGATATCACTCTGATCCTCATGTAGTGGAAATCACTAATCAGTTCTAGTTCTGTTTGTTTTTTTTTAAAAAAAACCCAACAAACGAAATACTATTATTTCAGCTTGAAATAATAAAAAAACAAACCAAACAAACAAACAAACAAACAAAAGACTATTATTTCAGCTTGAAATCTCATTCAAGCTACTTTCTTTATAGAAATTAACTGTCTCTGTGCTCCGTGCTCTAGGTGTCCCTGCTGGAGCAGGGGTGTTGGACTAGATGATCTTTAGAGGTCCATTCCAACCCTAAAGATCCTGTGATTCTGTGATCTTTCTACATGTCGATCACCTTGAAAGGTGCACCTAGTATGTCACACAAACATTGTTAACACATGGTAGTTTCGATGGTGTGTATTAGCTTTATTCTTCAGTTCTTTCAGTTCTTTCAGTTCTCTCTGCACAATGATTATTCTCATATTCCAGACTATAATTTTAATCACAACTTTCGCTGTGAAAAATCCGTATTACTCTACTGAAGCAGTATTTAAATGAGGGGAGCCATGCCTGTGTAAATCTGGAGTGATTCAGGGGCTTCTGTACATTATGTTGAAACAGTCTCCAGAAATAATGAAAATCTTAAAATCTTTGTCTAACAAAGAAAGGAAAATTAATAGTTAAAATCTCACTTAGATATTGGGTAAAACAGATACTTTCAGGCACACCAAGCATTATTATGCTGAAAATTTAGGAGTTCACCAGAATGCATCATGCATCAGCACAGGTTCAATGAACTACCTGAACCACTGGTTATAAAATAAACAGAGACGTAGCAAAAGCAATCACCAGAGAAAACACAGAGCAGAAAGTGAAAAGAATTTTGCAAACTCGCAGCAAGAAAAGCCCTTAAGAAAATAAATTAGTCTATTGCTTCACAATGCTGTTCTGAAACTAAAGATCCATCACACTGTAGCTATTGAAGGATACTCTAGTCTTCACTCCCATTAAAAGAAAAAAACAATCAGAAATTAAATCACTATACTATCACCTGAGATAAGGTCCTAAAAAAGAAAAAAAAAAAACCCGTAAACTTTGTTCTATTAAGTATCTATTGAAAAAAAGTCTCACTTCTTTTTTATGTTGTTGTTGACAAATATCGCCTCTGCAAAGAATTTCATAAATACATTAGGATGTCCCATATGAATTATGATATCTTGATTTAGAATAGGTCAATACTCAGGCACTGTTTTCCTGAAGTCATGGCAGTAAGTTTAATGTAAGGAAATATATGGCCAATATTCAGCAGCATTTACAGCACATGCAGAAAGTCATTTTTTCGTTCAAAGATCTCCAAGTAATTTGCAAAAAAACATTTTGGTAATTTGCACAGGCTTCTCAAAAGAATACCTGATGAATTTACAGGGATCAAGCAAGTCAGGACTCTCTTGATTCCCATCTCAGTTCATATTACTAGTGCTTCTTTTTACATTTTAAATGCCTAAGTGCCTGTCCCAAAGCAATAATCATGAAAAGAAAAAGATTTTACAGTATTTCTTTCTACACTTCGTAAGAGAAATTATATTAGTTTTGCATGTCTTACTAACAAAGTGCTTGTTATGCTGGGAAATAGTTGGTCTTATTTTGTGAAATGAATTCAACATTCATAATAAGTTGATTTTAATTATAGCAACAGTGTCTTGTTTTGATTTGAAGATAAACTTTCTTATGGAAAGTTTGAGTTCTGGAAAAGATATATGTATTTACCAGTATATTAAAGTAATTCCTTAAATGAGTTTCAATATTCAATTATGATAAAAAGCACTTATACAGGCTAGAGTGAAAGGCATTTATACAACGGTTTCAATTTTCCTTTCTTAGATAATGATATAGCCCTCAACAAGTGAGAGAAGATAATGAGTTTCTAACTTTCACGAAGACTTCATGAGCTTAAATCAGGTTTTAGCTTCCACACCAAGAATCTTAACCTTTCACTGCAAGTAAAGAATATTTCGTGAAGATAAAGACAGATAGGCAATAGGTTTTTAAAAATGCTTGTGACAGAGACATATCACGTCACAGAGGATTGACAAGACTAAGAATTCACATCTTTTCCCTCCAATCAGTGGCTGTTAGAGAGGAATATAAACCAAGTTGCTACTCTTAAGAACTAATGAACTTTATGAGGGAAAATATCCTTATTAAGCTCTTTGTGTGTATATTTACCAAGTTCTTTACAGCTATTACAAGCAAAATGGTACAAAATAACTTATATGAATCCGCTGATTCAGTTTCCCTTTTGCCTCAAAGCTAGAAAATACATTTTAGGCTCCTTCAGTTTCACTAGTTCTTAGGCTCTTGCTTTTCTCCCAGTTTTCCTACAGTTTGGTGTTACCATTAATACTCCAGCACTTTTACTTTGGTCATAAATTAAAATTGATTTGAACCAAGAAGTCCACTGTGGCTCGGAGGTTGGGTATCAAAGTTCGCATTCAAATTCTGCCATGTCCGCTATAGCACTAAACACACGAGAACAGCAGAGACCTGGGGTGGTGTTAAAGTGAAAACATCTATTTGTTTCACAGCGTAGCTATGTTATGGACTGACTGACCGAGAAATTTAGCCTGAGCACAAGATCAAGCCTGTGTGTTGACAAGGGGAATGAAGAGAGCATGCAAAATCATTCTCAGAGTACAGACACCTTCAGAGCATAAGCACAGCTACCAGCATTAGCTTATGGATGTTTGATGTGTCAGGCATACTGAAAATAATTTATGAATTCATGCTACTGTAATAAGGAAAAGCAAAGAGACAAAAGACTGAATATAAGGGAAAAAAGTATATTCCAGGTCCTAAGTAGAAACAATTACAATCAGTTACAGGTGTAATATACTTTTAAACAAATCCATGATCTTAGAATATCTATAGTCACTTACACCAAGCATGATTATGTAGTCAATCATTCTTGTTGTGCTTTTATACCCTCTCAGTATCCGAATTCATATTAAAGAATGGAAAAAACTCTCCAGTATATCAAGAAAAAGTGAATAGCTTTCATTTATTTTTCACACAGGAGTATACATATGTATATTTACAAACATAGTGTACCTTGTATAAAATTTTATACAAGCAATTTTATACAATTCATCTTTTCTCTAAACCATGAAATGTATGATAGCATAAACTTTTGAACCCTTGCAGCTTAATTCTGTTCCAACTCCTTTCACTTAATGTGCTTATGCTAGTAATCGCTAAAATACATAAGTTTAAAATATTAGAAAAATAGAAATGAGAGAAGCACTGTGCCCTGACTCCATGCTACTAACAGCTGGGTGCACTGTACTAGTATTTCAGATGTTTCTTTAAAAGAAGACAAGACACAATTGTCATCAGACAAGTTCAGTTGTCAGAAAACAGAGAACCATCAGGACATATTTTTAAATTTATTAGAGCAGAAGACACATATCAAAGAACCACAGCCTGAGGAAAGCATGGCCTTCAACTCCACAGGCTTCTAAAAAATAAATGTAAAGCATATTTAACAAATGATAAGTTCAGAAATAAATTAGTTTATTCCTCAGCACAAAGACAGATTTAATGAACCATTAACACTACATTGAAGAACTGAGAGGATCTTCTGGTCACTGCGAATGTTTTCTATAATCGATAGCTCCTTTTTTTCTTTATCTTATCAGGACAGAGCGATAAAAAACGCTTCCTAGGTTAAAGCTTGTAAGGTCTAAATAATATAAAAACAAAGGTTTACTATTAATAATAGTTACAATAGTACAAGGTATAATAGGAGTAATGTTCTTAAAAGTAATACTAATTTTACTAAATATAATGTTAAGGAAGTTAAAGAAAAAATAATCAAGAATTTAATATCACCAGAAGTTGCACAGGTTTTTGTCTGCACCCAAGTCTTTTTTGCATCTTGTTTTTATGTTCTATAAAGAGGGTTAAATTCTAATTGGAACATCCCCTTGACTTCTGTTTCATAAATGAGGAAAAAATGTCAAATATTCAAACAATAAAAATCCAACTGCAAAACTAACTTGGTATCAATCATTGCATCCAAGTAGCATGACAATTATGTTGATGCTAAAGCTAATCTCCATCTAAAGCTGCTCTATCACTTGAAAATAAAGATTTTCCTGACATGATTTTTGGCTAATGCCTTAGCCTAACAGTAGTTTTACATAATCTTGGTCATGCAAGAGAGAACAGAAGAAAAATTTGGTGTGATAGGTAGTCCTGATGTGAACTGCATGATCGATGACTACAAGGCAAAAGACTCCAAATAACATCTGCTGTAAAAAAGGCCTGGGGTGGAAATGTAATGGTAATTTAATAGCAACTACCTCTCAGCAATGTGGTACTTTCCTCATGAATACATACACACACACACACACACACATATGCACACACAGATATATATATATATATAAAAATTAAAAATACATATAAAACTACAAGTATTTTCATTAATTGCTATTTTTATTTCTGAAGATAGTATTAGGTGAAGAATGACAGACAAGGGAATTTTTGTACTCTGTTAAAGCTGGTGGTGGAGTTCTGTAGCTATTGTGTATATTAGGGAGAACAGCTGTTCTAACAATGGTTTAAATGATTTCTGTGGAACCTGGATCCAGAGGAAAAAGAGCACTCATGCATTTATAGGTTTAGTTTATAAGATTTTCTGTATATATAATCACTTTAGTGCAACTGCAGTGAAATTGCTCCATTTTCCAAGCATTGGCATAAACAGATAAGAACAAGTGAAAAAGGTGATGGTAAAAAGGCAAGCTTGCTCTTGTTCAACTCATAAGCCCTCTGATGCATCTCTAGCATCTGCACAGCTCTCAAAAAGCTGCAGATAGTTCAGCCAGAACCAAAATCCAGTTCACCATTGTGCACTGAAGTGCATCTGTCAGTTATGCACATTCAGGGTTTTATGCACTCCACTGAGTGTATATGAAGTATTTTGAGACATATTCAGCCCTCAAGGCTTCAACCACTACTGCACTGCAAAAGCAATATGCTTGCACTTTTTACCCTTTTCCTTTCCTTGCCCTTTTTCCTTTTCTAGGGCAATAAGGGGTGGTGGAGGCTCTTAAATGCAATCCTACTAAAAATAAAATATTAACAAGTCTAGTATATTGTCATTTAGAGCTATTTGTTTTAAGGAAGAGTGATTAAGTATTACTGGCGAATTAAGAAGAATAATAATGATACATAACAGTGGAGGAATTGCTAACTGCTCTACTATGTATTTGAGAGAAGCAAGCTAATGAATCATGTCTAGAGGACAAGATAAGCATGTTGAATCTCATATGCATGAACATCTTAGGAATACAGATTATCACCGTTGTATCACTAAGTTCCCTCATATTGCAGTGAAGAGCAGGACAAGGGATTGGAAAAAAATTTGATACAATTCTGCTTGCACAATTGGTAAGTAAGCCACTGCTGAACATTAATGAACTGGGATCAAAAGGAGAACAGACATTTTGCAGAGCTAAAATCCCATCTCAAATATGGCAAAGTACATATTTCCACCCAGCAATCTGAAATAATTGTGTCAGGCATTAAGTTTCACATCTACCTTGATCATTTTCTAGCATGTGTGTTCTGCAGTGCTGCACTCTGTACTTCACTAGAGCAAACGCAGTGATAGCATCAGAGCAATGTGGGGAGGCAGTGCTTCAAAGGCACACAGAGTTTAGGAAAACCACTCAGCAAGCCAGCAACCTTGTCACAGTGCAAGACCGTAGAAAATTGAATTCCAGAGAGATGCTGTTTCTCATCTTCAAAGCTGAAACTCCCAAAGTATTCAGGAGTATCCTGTTACATGTTGGTGATCTCCCTTTCTGTGCTCCCTTGTCCTCAATACATAGCGTCCTGAATGCTCTTAATGCCCTGAAAAAACCATCTTTCAGGAAGTGCAAGACGTTTTGCAGGAGAAAACCCTGCCATCCTCTTGAAGCCTGATCTGCTCACAGACCATGCACATTTTCATGCATCCTGAACATATTTGAGCCTGGAATAAATTTTTTAAAATAAACTTCACCTTCTGCATAGATTCTGCCTCCTCTTTCCCCCTTCCCCAAAGAAGATTATTGGTGTAATGCTGCATAGCTGTTTTGTGTTGAATGTTACTTTTCTTTGGGCAGACACTTTGACTTTCCTCACCTAGAAAGGTGTACTGAATTTCTGTTTGATGAGCAAGCTGAGTTAAAGGCTGTAAGCAAAATCAGCATAATACTTGTGTAAAATAGATGGTAAGCAAAGCTCTCCTATTTGTGTGAAGCAATAAATGCTTCAGCAGGCAGTACTTATACAGTCAGTTGCTATCCTTTCAGGTGAAGAGAGGCATCTGCATGCTGGAGGTTTGATATATTTTTTTTTCCTTATGACAAAATCTATAAGACTAACAGAAGGAAATCTTGCAGCTGATATGACTAGATTTCTGTCAGAACAATGAGCAAATTTACATCTCATGATTGACTTAGCTATACTCAAGCATTATAAAATGAAATTGGATAATAATAAATCAGTTGCATTCACTTCATGTTCCATAAATTATATATTAACACTGATTTCATTTCAGAGCATTTTTTAATTGCAATATAAAATTATACCTATTTTAGCAATTGTATAATGTAAAAGACACTTAAATGTTAGCTTATTTAGTTAGCATTTTTAAGAAATAAAAAAGTAGTATAAGAACTACTCTGAAAGTAGTTATTAAGTAACAGGTAGATTATATCTGCAGTAACCATCCAAAATACCTAGATTCTAAAAGTTACATATCAAGCAGAAAGGATAGTACACCTACTGGTGAGCATTCATTTTCAATAGACGGTTTTCTGAACTGTGCAATTAGCTCATCGGCATTTATCTTTAGAACTGAAATGCAAGAAGTGATTGACATAAATCTCAAGAATTTTACAATTCTGAAAGACCTTTGATACAAAAATAGCAACGGGGAGACAGAATATGGAGCCTGCTAAGGAGGCAGCAGAAAAGACAAGGAAAACAAGCCTTTTCTTTCCTTAGTAAATAAGTAACAGATTCCTTATTTTCATGGTGTAGCATAGCATCAAGTTATATACACTCTGATTAAGTATATGTATTTTTAAATACTACTTTTAATCTGCAGGTCTTGGAATCCCACACACATACTAAGCACCAGAGCACCTTCTTACTCATTCCCAATAGAGAATAATGGGACAATAATAACTTTCAGAAGGACGTTTTTTAACAATCACAGTGATCCAGAAGCCTAAGCCCCTTGTTACAGCTGTAGAGAAGAGAGCTGAGGCAGGTCCTCAACATAACTTTGAGAAAGTTTGGATGCCCAAATTTTACAATTAGTGGGGAAAAAAATCAGGTCATGAACAGAATTAAGAATGAATTCTTCACTTTGACAGAAATAATAGCAGACATCTTCTCATTGACTAGTTTATGGTCCAAGAGTGCAGTATAAATGCTCTGAGGCTTTGGAGAGATTCTGGGAAAATATGCTAGGTGTTGATCATCTCCTAAGATAAATAACTCACATTTTAGACTATTCCTTTTTGTTTTATTCTGTGTTTGAAGAAATTCAAGGTTGAAAGGAAATGTCTCTCCAAAACTTGTGCTTCCCTGATGCAGCCATGCACTTCCAACCCACTTGTGAAGACTTTTCAGAACACGAGAAGCTGATGAATGATGAATGGATGATGGACTTGGAAGAAGTTCTAAATCCACACCTGATTTATGGAGTTGTCACACAGTGTTCAGAGTAAACAAGATCAACCTTGTTTTCAAAAAAGCGAAGTTAAAGATAAAATGTTTTACTAGTTGAAATACAGATTTAAATGAAAAGATCAGAATTACAAATATATAAAAAAGAAACAAAATATAAATAGAAATAATAATAAAAAATAATTTATTAAAGCTATTCTTAAGAATAAGGATCTTCGTGGGCTGCTCTAGTGCTTTGGCTAGCTTGAAGTTAGTTAATTGGCATAATTAACATCCAATTAAAATAGAAGAAGAGCAGCAATGCTCCCTTTCTCTGTCCTGTTACTATCATTTCTAATTTGATATGACCAAGACTGATGTGTTTTATGTAAAATCTGCTGCTATCATTGTATATTAGGTAAGTTCAAACACACATATCAGATTGATCCTTTCTCAAGGGACTTAAATGGGGGAATGTCTAGTCTCTCGGTAGTAAGTAGCAAAAGATGGGACCCCAGCTGAAAGTCTTTTCTAAGACGGCAGATGGCCTTTTACAAAAGCACAACTGCTATTTAGAGAAAAAAAAATAGAAAGAACTTAGTCATTAAAGGGGTTAGGTGATGATGCGGAGATCTCTCTTGGGCTTTATCAGACTAAGTCATTTTGCATATATGTAAATATTAGGCTTTATGTGGCTGCATTGATTAAAAATGATATAAAAAACAAACAAACAAAATTTGTTGTCAATTTCATTGCATTTGACTTTATTTTTTCTAAGTTTCCTCACTATCTAGGGACCAGGATAGTTCTTTACAATGATTTTTAAAAATCATAAATATTTCAATGCATTCCTACCTTAAACAATTTGAAGAAATCTAAATTTTATGTGATTTCAGGTTTGGTTATACCAAAGACACCAGCAGCTTTCATCTACCAGGAGTTTTTTTCAGTATACTTAAAGCATAACCTTGGATAGAAGCAAAAAGAAATGGAAGCAGGGTACTCCTTCAGTTCCACAACAGTCATCTCACTTCTTTTTCCTTTATCAGCAAATTCCTTCTGTCAGCATGAATGAATGCACTCAGGCATGGGAGAAATGTTTTTTTATTGTATTCATTAGGAATACACAAGATTTCCTGCATGATATGACATTTGAGAAACATGCTATAAATATAAATAAAGATGACTACTTAAGCTGAAAAGACAGCTGCAAATGCTGAATCCTAGTCACTTACTCTTTCATTCTCATTTAACTGGTCTGTGAATTTCTCGCTTTGATTGATAGATTTTTAAAAGTTTTTTTTTTGCTAAGGAGGTAGAGTTTAACATACAAGATTTCCATTGACTGAAATCCACCAAATAATCAAAGGATCAGCTTACAGCACTGAAATGGTCTATGAATGACCATCCCAGACCATTCTGGGCAGAGGAAGGAATGGATTTTCAAATTTTATAATATCTCTATCTCATTATGAAGAATCTATTTTATCTATCATAAATAAAGCATATCTTTAGAAGGATCTCTGCATATACTCTTAAGAATACAAGAGAATTACTTGTCACTTTATTTATTGCTGCTTCAACTGCATCGAGATGGACCCAAATATAAAATAGAGGAATGAGACTTTGGCTCAACTTCTACTACAGTACAAAATTATTTGTAGCAACTCAAGTAATGTATGTAATAAGCTAAAAGAAGGCTGTGACACATCCAATTACAGCAGATGAGACCAGAGACTTCAGGGAGAGGATCATAGTGCCCCAGGGTATCGAGTAAAAAGAAGTCTGTCTATTAAATGGTTCATGCTTTGCAATGAAAAAGTGTAATAGTCCAGGAATTTTAATTAGACTACACTGTGCTAAAACCTTGACTTTCTTTGGAGAATCTTGCTGTTGGTTTTTTAAGACAGTAAGCTTTGAGGTAGTGTGTTGGAGAAAAGCTTAGAGAATATGTTCTGTGGATAAGGAGAAAGAGGATCAGTCTTCTTTCTATCTGCCCATGTTTCTATCATCACTTTTTTTTTTTTTTTTTTTTTTTTAAATAGGAAACTGAAAGCTGACAGCAGCAGCAAGGTTTTTTAGTGTTTCTTCTTCTCCCTTCCTACAGTGCTGCTCAATGTTTCCTTTTCAGCATTAGTGCTAAAGTGCCTTGTTTGGAAAGACATACAAAGGAAAATATATTTTAAGGCAAACACTGGAATTTACAAAAACAAACCAAAGGAAACAAAAACTATGGCTGCATAATGTTTCCCATGCAATCATATTCAGTCTCAACACATGTTATATCCAGTCATTTGCTTGAGAAAACCTCTGCATTCACTTCTGCATGGCTTCACAAGGTAATTGTGCTTACTGTAGCAAAAAAGAAAATATCAGAGGGAAAAAAAAACAAATTTAATCTTAATATAAGGAAAATACTCCTGGGAGAATATTATCACCATATTCTTGAGGATCCGTGGAAAATCATTTGCTAAATAAGTCTAAAAATGAAATAGATCAACATTAAAAGATCCTTAAGGCCAAAAGTACTGGTACTATATATCTTTTAGCATTTTGAGGACTGGGTGGCAGACTGCTTGGCAGTGAACCACAAAAGCGCATGGATTACTTTCATTTCTATGAAACTGTCAAAGTTTAATCCAGGGCTTTCACAAAGGATGCTTACACTTTAATATTAAAATATCAGAACTGATTTAAGAGACTTGTTATATACATAATTTTAAGTGTGATAAAAAGCTTTGCAGGAAGAGATTAACACTATTATTTTGGTATCCTACTTCTAGAGGAGAATACAATAAGCAAAAAAAATCTTCTTTTAGAATTCTAGGACTGCTTATTTAAAATCCAGAAGAACAAAAGTATAATAAGTTGTTTCAAAACAGTCTTAAATGAACACTTTCTTTAATATTTAGTTCATTTGTTTCAGAGAAAAAAAACTAATTGTTTTGCAGTGTTTCCACGATACTTATCCCACACCTATTTACATTACAGAAATAACAATGAATAGATTTGTAGTAGACTATGATTTAATTAAATACTAAATTAATATTTCCTGGATTTAAAGTTTTTGTATTAGGGGAAAAAAAATTAAACTGACACTGACACTTTTCTAAGCAGGATCTATCTGAGAGATGCATTCCCCTGAGACTGTGGATTTGAAGGTGTCTAAGGCAAGATTATAGAGGGGCAAAACCATAAGGGTATCTGAACCACAGCAGAGGACTAGAATTCCAGTGCATATTAGAAGGTCACAGAAACTGTCACTCTGAAAGGAGTAATAAATGGCTCCAAAATGTGAAGAACACCCAGAGACAGCAAGACAGACTAGGTAGGTCATATCAAAAGCACACTGGTCTTTTTTATACCAAACTCTCTTGAGATACCATGGTAAGAGTGCAGGGAACAGAAGGAGGGGAGAGAAACAAGGCTTTCATTGCATCATACTTGTAAAATGATACAGCCAGTCCAGAGCAGTGAAGGAGCTAGCAAGGGTGAAGACACTAGGATGTTTTGGGGATGTTTTGTTGGGAATGTTTTCCAGATGTTCTATGCCACCTGAGTAGCAAAGAACATCTGGAAAGGATCTGGGCATTTTTGTTCTTACAACTTCAATTTAAACTTACTAAGGTGTGCAACATGGGCCTAAAGTGAATAGATGTTTCAGCGAACTTCCTTATTTCATGATTTATTTTTACTTTTCCCTGTGTTTTGATGTTAATCATGCTAATTTGTTCTCAATTGGTTCAAATGTTTTCAAGATCTGCAATGTATTTACAAGTGCACAGCAGAGTCTCACCTCACTTGTGCTCAGCAGAAGTGTCTCTCTTCTGTTTTGCTGAGCTTAATTGCTATATAGTAGAAGGAAGAAAGAACTTTGAATAAAAATGGGGAACCTAAGAAGAATCTAAAGGATGAATATAATAATCTTTTCAAAATAGACAAAATACAAAAATCAGAAGGATACATGACAGTTAACTATAAGCTGCGAGAGCACAAGTACAAACTTGAGTGAACATATCTAGCTTTTCCTATAGAAAAAAAAATGTGAGCAGAGAGATAGTGTGAGGTCATTCTTGTATTTGCTGAATACACTTTTTTGCAACTGGAGCAATATACATCATGTAAAATTATTTAATGGTTGTGTTTTATTCTCAGTAGGCTGGAAGCATGGCTTTTCATTTCTTTCTTTCTTTCATGCACTGGATTTTTATGAAACCTCCAGAGCTGTTTTATCACTGCAATGGTCTCTTAACCTTGGCTTCATATTAGCTAAAATCTAACACTATTCACTTTTAAACAATTTTGGTTAAAGTTATCTCTAAGGCGTATAAACTGGCAATGTAGATTTCCTCTGCTTAGAATCTTAGCCTCTGCCATACGTAGGAATATAGCAGACCAAGGAAACTTTCTCATTAAAAAAAAAAAATCTTGCTTGGCAAGCAGAAGCAGATTTACTAATAGTCTCCTGGTCTAGCCAATCAATAGAACAAGCAAGTAGCTTCAGAAAATAATTGTATAGCTATCTACACACTTCAGAATGCTTAAGTACAACATGGACATTTTGAGTATAATAAAGAAATAATAATAAAAAAAGATATTGTCAAAATTTTAATATTGAATTTATTTAAAAATTTAACTTTTTAAAGATAAAATCTGCAGAAAACTGTATTGAGCAAAGTTCAAGGGATTAAAAAAATCAGATATGCAATAAGGTACATAGGTTGTAACCCTGTTAGGTAAAATACTATTGATTTTTTTATTATTACTCAAATTATGGCAATTTCTGGGCTACGTGTCAAAATAGAAGTGACATGATACCAGACATTGTGCAAATGGACAGAGTGGCATGACCTTGCTCTAAGATCTTTTTCAATCTGATTTAAGTCAAGACCCAACAAATAGATATTACCACTAAGAAAGTAAGGTGAGAGTAAAAACAGAAATGTTACTGGACAGCCATCACACAATTTTGGGGTTAGTTCTTTGTCTACAGAGAAGGTTATATTTTTTGCAGGGCACTGATTTCTGTAATTTTATGATGATATTCTGTTATTAGTGACTTGTCTATGCTGATTATAACAAATGTTTATTTTGTCTTTGTGGTAACTTTGGTTTTTTTCTTAACAGTGATGAACTTTGTGAATCTGCTATGCAGGAAAAACAAAAGAACAAAAGGTACCTAATTTCATAACTACAAATTAGTTCTAAGAAGGGAAAATGAATATACTTGAGGAAAATGGATCTTTCTGTGGCAGTACATGTACCAAATATTAAAACTGGAATGAACGTAAATGCATGTGTGCAAACATGAGAATAAAAGCAAAATAATGAATATAAAATCTGTCCAAATACTTAGGTTGTCCCCAGGCTTTGAGGACTTCTCCCAAGTCTGTGAGGACTTGGCAGACGGTTATATCCTGGGCTGCACACACGCAATCCTAATCAGGGTGCTAGGATGAACTTCTTGCTGCTTGGGAGCACACAAGAGAGTGTGAATGCACACACTTGCTTGTCAACTTTCTTAAAAGCTTTGTAAGTAACTATCTCTTTCCTAATCCACAAGATTTCACAATGAGTTTTATTATGCTAGTGTCACTACAGTGCAGTAGTGACAATACAGTAGCCAAAATCAGCACTGCCAAATTTATGTGTGCCCTGGCAGCTGAAGGCTGCATAAGAGAATATTTTTGTAGTAGCTTTCAGAAAGACAGCATGTTTCAAGAGCGACCTCTTTTACTGAGGACAGCTATAGGAAATTTTACCATCAAGCTTTCCATCCTTTTCAACAGTCCTAATTACAACTGAACAAGGGTATTGCACTATTATTTTCAGTAATAGCTTAGGGGATAACCAATCAATTTATAGTATCTATGGTGAATTATCCAAGCATATGAAATCATAGATCATGGACTAAAAATCATCACTTACTGAAACAAACAAGTTTTTATTCAAATGAGTTTGAAAAATAAGGTCTCAGATATATGAGAGAGGCTACTATTAAGCATATTCTAATTAAGAAATAAAACAGATAACACTGAAATGCTGCCAATGGATCTCTTAAAGCTGCAGAACTGATAACTCTGTTCTTCTATGACGCCCAGGTCCCTCTCTGTGGGGCTGCTCTCCAGGAGGTTGGTCCCCAGCCTGTAGGCATGTCTAGGGTTATTCCTCCCCAGGTGCAGGACCCTACACTTGCCCTTGTTGAACTTCATGAGGTTACTCGCCACCCAGCTGTCCAGTCTGTCCAGGTCCCTCTGGATGGCAGCGCAGCCCTCAGGGCTGTCAGCTATTCCTCCCAGCTTGGTATCATCGAATAGATAGTAGGATTTAAAATCCTCATGTAAAAATCTAAAGATACTTGCCTAGGTTAAGTCCATAATAAGCTTTCTACTTCACGGAAACAACACTGGATTTAGACTGATGTAGCAGAGACCAGAGCCTGTCTCAAGAGCTTAGCATTGCCAGCTGAAGAATGGTATCAATGACAGCAAAAGGGCAAAGGGCCCACATTACACAGAATATATTTCAGGACTGTTGATATTAATTATTAAGGATGAGATTAGGGCCTAATACTTTCTCAGTACGGCACAGGACTGTTTGCTAGCCCTCATTTAGTGTCCCCTAAGTAAATCGTACTCAAATAATGTTAATTCTCTTGTCTGACTCTGAATAATCACATACCGGTTCAACTGCATGCCTATATATTGTCAACACATTTACCTACAGAGTTTGGAACAGAAAAAAATCCTCTGAAATTTTCAGAAGGTCTATCTTTGCTTTGGTTAAAAAGCACCTTTTACAAGGTGTGTTTTTGGCATACCCAAGATCTCCAGATCCTAGCAATACTTGCAAGCCCCCAAATTTAAATACATCATTCCACTAAAAAGATTTATTTTATCCATAAAATTCATGGAAATTAAACATTGCATATTTTGGAGGCATCTGGAGTAATATTAAAACATACAAAAACAGCAGCTCTATTCCAGTCTGTCTGCCGGCAGTGCCAGTATCTGATGCCAGCTCAGATCCGTAACAGACACTGAACATACAATTAGCCAACATGGCTACTCTGGTCCATGGCCAACACTTCCTATGAAAACTGGAAAAATAATGCTATTTTTTATTGATTTCTGTAAGTTCTACATCCTTCTCACTAGAATTCACGGACTTAAGTTTGGTTTTGTCAGAAAGGAGATTATTTAACACATTACACTTCAGTTTAAGAGGTGTTTGCATATTAAATGTAAGTAGCATTTTATCTGCATGTGATAGCTGTTAACAGTCACAGAGGTATCACCTTTATCTTTGAAAGATCAGACCTCAAACATACTTACATCAAATTGCACAAGTTATTAATATCTTTGAAGCAATCTTTTCAAGTCAAATTAATTTGCTAAAATCTTGATCATTTCTAGTTTAATGCATTTTACTCAATCTTCACACATAGGCCCATCACCAATTTACTTGAAAACCTATCATCTTCTTTCTTTAGATCTTATATTTATTAATGAGATGATGGCCTTTTTTTTTCATGTGTTGTGTTAACATAACAAACATCAACAAAAGGTAACATTAGTAAGATATGAACATCCTATGCAATCTGGGGAAGAATGCTTTTGACATGAATGAGTAATGTACAAACTCATTTTCAGCCCTTTCACAAGGAAATGATAATTCTAGAAAACATAACAGCAGGTAAACGTGGTGATGAAAACCTATTCTTTCACCAAAAACAACTAAAATCAAATCAAATTAAAAAAAAAAAGTGATGTATGTTAGTGGGATGGTAAGTTAAATAATCTATGAAAAATGTTTAGTTGCTTATTTTTCACCCTCGCATATGCACTGAAGAAAAATAGTGAAAGACAAAACAGTGACAATAGTTTATTCATAAAAGCACCAGTCTGACTTTTCATGAGGAACCTTCAGTGGAATTTTTTAAATACAAAAGGGGAATAATTGTCTCTGTGTATAGCTAGGAAGCACAGAAATACTGAGAATGTTTCATTCTACACATCTGAGAAAATTCTAGCTGAAACAACTCTGTAATACATTTTCCATGCCCGTTTTTAAAGGCTATATACCTACTCAGCACTGTATGCCTGCCATACCTGGAACTGAAAGTATTCCAAAATCTTCTCAGCCTATAAACTCGTCTTTCAGGTGACATCTGCTTACAAAAAATACTACAGAGATAAAGAACCATGAAGACAAAAGAGTGAACTGAGAGGAAGAAGAGAAAATTGGACTGAATAGGAAACTAGATAATGCTGTGGGTTCATGCAAGTGGAAGCTTTTGACCTTCTTAATAAGTGACAAGAGGGGAATTAAACTGTGCTCCACAGACTTCCACAAAAGGTATATTCCACAAGACAGAACCCACCTGCAGCTGGCTGCTCACTTGCTGTACTCTCAGGTGTGATGTCTGAGTGACCGACTGCTTCCCGGCCCAGCAGGGCCTTGCTAGGAAACCACTGCCCTGGGACTGAAACCTGCGAACTTTCTTGGAGGTATTTCAAATGAAGGGGTCTTTGTAAGCCGGACACTGTCTTGGGGGAATGGGAAATGGTGACTGAGGCAATATAACCCTGGGCTACTCGTCCCCAGTAAGAGCTGCAGAACGTCATCTGCCAGCCAGGAGGAAGAAAAAAAAACAAACGTGTGTTTGAAAGCTGACTCCAAGGTCTTTTCTGTCCTTCAACATCTGCTCTACTGAGAACTGACTAAAGAACAGATTCCAAAACCAAAAAGAGGCCAGTATTTAATCCCTCAGTGTAAAAAGACTGTATTTTGCAATACACATATTAAAGCAAAAAGAGGTTAAACATCATTCAAAGATGTAAGCAGACAGTCTACAAGTCCTTCATTTTTCCATCTCAGCGTTATTGATGTTACACTTAGGTACATGAAATTAGACACTGAAAACCTTTACACGTACTGAAGTCCTGATCTCTGCTGCAAGGCAGCTGTTCAGTGCACTGCCCATAGCTACATTTAGCACAGGACTTTGTTGTACCAACACTTCCTGAGCCAATTAAAACTTGACATTTTGCACCCTCTCTAATTAAAATGCAAATCAAGGGATGAATAATGTAAAAGAAACAGATTATGCAGGTTAATTAAGAAGAAAACATACCTAGACCCTAAGTTTACTGTTAAGTGGATTTAAAACACAACCTGCTGACACAGCTGAATATGGAGGCTGAACACAGTGTGCTGCTTCAGTGGAAAGACCCTTTATTGATAGCAAATGTTGGGAGGTCCCCAGGGAAGTACTATTATAATTAGTCATTTGCTTTCAGAAGTCTGAGATAAATTAGCAAAGACGTATGTTTTGCTTCTCCCTTTAAGATTGTTCCTCATTCTTCTGAGGCATGCAATACTATGCCTCATTTGGCTGCCTAGGGATTTTCTCCTGAATAACACATTTATAACATATCTTTGTGCTTATAGCATTTGGTGTATCCACCCCATCTGTAATTTTCAACTGTAGCAATCCTAACTAAGCTACTAGACACTTGAAACTTTGTGTCGCTCCTCAGAGCACTTATCTGATTTCTCCTCCACAATAAAAAAGAGACATAACAGCCAAAATGAAGGCAGGTACAAAAAAAAGACCATCCCTGTATACATACACTGATGGGGGAAAAAAGAGTTCATTTGCAACACTTGGAAAGGAATAAGGCAAAAAAATGCATGTGGAATAGAGCTTTGTCAGCCCTTTTTAAAGGTAGTGTTTTACAGTCTTTGAAATAATCCATTTATGAGTACTGTGTCACATTTAATTTTTAAATGTGCATTTGGAATGATAATGATGCTCCTGACGTGCTTTTAGTAAGCAAATGCAATTAGAAGCTTTAAAAATGACTTGCAACAAATCCAGCCCTCCAGAATTCTTTCAAATGTACTTATAATTTCTATTTTCTAGATATAAGAGCAAGACAAGCTTTAAAAGGATTAGTCAAGGCAGGGAAAAGAGTGCAGCCTGCAGGGAACTTAGAGAAAAGAGTTCAGATTGCAGGAGGAAAGATCTGAGAAAATGTTCCAACACTCCAGAGCATGTGAATGTTAGCTTTAATTGTAGAAACTCTGCTCACAGATCTATAAAAAGCCTGTATCAAATTAAAAAAAAAATCATGCCTGTATCACATTAAAAAAAATCATTTAATGTTTTTACCTTTTATGCATTATATAAAAGAGAAAGATTAGATCTTTGTCAAAATACCTGATTTAGAACTCAGTTCCTAGTTTTGATGAAGACATCCTGTATAAATTGAACAAGAGTCAGCTAACAAGAGTCAGCTAACAAGAGTCAGTCAAATTGAACAAGAGTCAGCTAACATGCAGCTGTATTAATGCAGAGACACGTGCTTTTGAAAACTCAAAGGCATCATATGCATCTTTAGGTAACTAAATACCTAAAAATTTGGACTACCATATCATGCAGCTTTAGAACCCATCTGCTAAATGGGAAATAATCAGCTTTCCTTTCTCCTAGCTGTTGTCCATTTAGATCAGTTCTTTCATTAGACCTGCCACCGTGCATATTTCTTTCCCTAGTGTGAAAAATGTTTTGTTTAGTTGGGACATCTAGTCACTATAGAGAAGAAATATTTTCTCAGAGAGAATACACATTGCTTTTTGCAGTGAGCCTTCAAGAGCAGAAATGACTATTACCTCAATTCATCATACTAATATGTTGCATAAGAAATTCAAAAGCACTTCCATCCAAGTGAAGCACTTCCATAACAAAGAAAAGAGAATAATATGAATCTAATACTTGTTATTGGCATTGCTACTTCAGCCATTCACTGAGAATGTACAGTGTGGGTGGATAGGACCATAATTAATAGTAATTAGATATGCTTATATCATTTATTCTCCACACTTGCCAAGCACTAGAGAAGTACTTCAGTTCTTATTGAACAAACAACTCCTTTATTAATGGAACAAGAAGAATTACCAAATAATGAGGAAAGCTACACTTTAGCTTCCCCGTTACTTAATTAATAAGAAAAAGAAAACAAGAAAAAATGAATTTAACTTCTATTCAATAACTTCTGCTACTTTTTTTTTTCCAGAAAAGTAAGAATTTGGCATTTTTAGTGTAGGCTGACATCTTCCCTAACATTTGAAATTAAGATACTGTTGAGTGTAACATATCTACTATGTATTCCTAAATTTACCTGACTGTTTTCAGGCTACCTTTAGGATTTGAGACAACGGAGTCCCAGTCAATACCATTTTCCTGGCAAAATTAGAGAACACAAAATACACAGGAAAATCCTTCTGAGTATTAAAGAAAATGTAAAAGGAAGACCATATTACTTTAGAAAAAACAGAAGAGCTATTGATAGCTGATTAGGATATATTTTATTTGGTATGTAGAATTGTTTTGCATATTTGACATAGATTATTACTGCTGCATTTGTACCCACTTCTTGTGTTTAGGAACAGGAAACCTATAATAGAGGAATCTAAGACCTACTAGCAAGATAAAAAACAGAATAAAGCAGTAGGCTGGCTGAAGCTTTGGTGGAAAAATAAAAGAAAAAAACAGAAAAAAGAAAAACAGAAAAAAAAAAAAAGAAAAAAANAAAAAAAAAAAAGAAAAAAAGAAAAAAAGAAAAGCTTATTTCCAGACAAAAATAAGTACATGTCTTGTGAGATGGTAGAGAGTGATGTACTAACATGGTCTCTTAAGAGTGTCCAAAATCTTTTATGATTTAGGAAAATAGTGAGGTAAAGCTGACCTTTGAGTATCAAGATCATCCAAGAACTGAAAGATATCACTTTCCAAGGCCAATAGAGTCAGAATCTGTAGCATAATAAAGTTTGAAATGAAATATATTAATTTCCTATCTGTACACTGAGATGAATAGAAATATCAAGTGATAAAAAAAATTAATAATTAATTAAGCTAAAGGATATATTGTATAAAAAGACACAAGCATATGACGTTCTTAAGGATAAATTTAGTCTTCAACATAGGACACTTAAAGGTATAACAGAAGTTATGTTCCAGAATGTACATTAGTAGATTTCAGGATGGCTTTTGAGGGATTTTTAAACAGAGATATGACTTACTTGCAATATCAGAAAAAATGGATTCAGTAACTGGTTTTGACAAAAGCCAGTCATCCTAGGTCCTGTAATATTTTAGACTACATAAAATGTTCTCACTACATTCTAAATAGAATGATGGTCAGAAATTTGCAATGATATATCACTTAATATGTCCTACTTTTTGCTTAGGTCTGCATTTTTCTTTCACTGCGTAAAGTGAAAACCAATTCATTTTAGAAATTATTTTGCAAATGCTGTTTCCATTTGTTTCGGCTATTATGTCTCTAGATGATAAACTAGAGTTCTATGAGGAGTCAGCTATACCAAGGAGTGCCACTGGGAACAAATATAATCTAGGTAAGTCCTTGGGCAATTCGGTAACACAAACCACAAGCACCAGATACTAGAGAGATTTGGTCAACAAGATAATCCTCAAGGAAACATTAAGTGAGAAGATCTGCTTTAAACAAATAATCCCTTTGTGCTAGTGATACCTTAATCTTTAAACCTTAGTGATACCTTTGTGCTTAGTGATATCCTTTTACCTTCCAGTAAAAAATATATGAGTGTATATTCTCAAAGAAAACAAATAATTCAGATTTGTTGAGACAAATATTTGTCATCGAATGAGTGTTCAGTTAATCAATATTATCAGTAACCCGTCAGATATACCAGGAAGCTACCTTTCCCCTTTAAAAATATCCATGACTTTATTAATATTCTGGGTGCAGCTGAAGCAGCATAGCTTCTGACTATAAGAACTATGAGAAAATGACTGCATTAGTAAATACATTCAGAGCCTACCCAGAGCTTGAAACTGTACAATAATTAAGCATGAACAATCTCACCATTCTTCAGAAGTTTATCTTCTTTTTGTTAAAAAATCCTCCTAAGTATAATCAAATATTACATTTACTTTGTCAAAGAAGAATTTGCTTTGAGAAAGAAGAGAACAAGATCCTGTGTTGCTAAATCTTGTACCAGGAAAAAAAAAAATGGCCCCAAAATAGACAGGAATTTCAGCAGGGATTCTCAGATTTCTGGAAATCTTTTGGACTGGAATTTTAACAGTTGTTAAATGGCTTATATCCTCAGTGTCCAACAGATATTCATTGACTGTTAACACTTCTGATAAAATTGCTAGCTTCAGAATGCTGGACTATTTCTTGGCTTCTTGCAGTCTGACAGCATCTATGACATATTCAATGCAATAAGACCAAATATGAGCATATAATGCATATGGAAATTTTGTACTAGACAAACTACACAAGATAAAAAATACCAGAATTATGTTACCTGCTCAAGATTTTACTCATGCCTTGCTCCTTCTCTGACATAAGGATTATTGATGCTCATAAGACTATATAATTATAGAAGAAGAAGAACTATAAGTTTATGAATAATGGACTCCATTTTGCTTTTGTCATAGGGACCTGCCTCATTTGGTGCACAATCTACTTCCATGATTAATTGAGTCTGATCAGCAAAGAAGATTATTTTCTGAAAATTCTTGGCGTGTGCAACTCTACATTCCCCTTTCAACTACTAATGTTTGACACTCTATAATTATTTATCATAGGTTTGTTTTCCATGTGAATACACATATAAAAATCTCATTTTTTTTTAAATGTGGAAATCAAAATTCAAAATTGCAATGTTAAAACTCAGTCTAAGAGACGAAAAAAATCAGAAAAAGCAAGGTGATACAGCAGATGGTAGTGCTGCCATTCAGAGGGAGTTCAACAGGATGGAAAGAGATCTCATGAAGTTGTACAGAAAGGAAAACACAAATTTCCACACTTGAGGGATAAATAACATCAGGCATCAATACTTCTTAGGAGCTGACTTATTGCAGAGCAGCTTTGCAGAAAAGGACTTGAGGGTCTTGTTGAACAACAAGATGAATGTTGGCCAGCAATGCACCCTCCTGGCAAAGAAGACTGACAGCATCCGGAGGCTGCTCTAGGAAAAAACCTTCCCAGCAGCTCAACGGAGGTGGTCAGCCCTGGTGAGGTCACATCTGGAGTGCTGTGTTCAAACCTTGTCCCTCAAGTGCAAGAGAGATATGCACTTGGGTCTAGCTGGACATGTGACGATTGAGGACAGTGTTGACTGCAGTGATGCTGGAATTCACAATCCTACAAGGGTTAAGCTTGAGAGAGCATACATAATATGGGAGAAGGGCCAGAGCAGATGGGAAAAATACAGGAACATTGTCAAAGAATGCAAGAATAAAACAAAGAAGGCCAAGGCCCATTTCAAATTAGAGGTAGTAAGAGATGTAGGGGGCAACAAAGGGCTTCTACGAATACATCATCAGCAATAAGAAAGACTAGGGAAAATGTGGGTCTGCTGCTGAACAGAGTGAGTGCCTTGGTGACAGAGGATACAGAGAAGGCAGAATTACCAAATACCTTCTTTGCTGCAATCTTTACTTCTAAGGCTAATTCCCATGAACTACAGAGCCTGGAGTCAAGAGAGAAAACCAGGAGAGATGAGGACTTTCTGCTGATTGAGGATTGAGTTAGGGATTATTTTGGCAAACTGGACACCCACAAATGGGATGCACCCAAGAGCACTGAGGGAAATGGCAGGTGTTATTGCTGAGTCACTCTCCATCATCTTTCAGAGGTTGTGGAGAGTGGGAAGGTGCTGGGGAATTGAAAGAGAGCCAACATCACTCCAGTCTTCAAAAAGGGCAAGAGGGAGGCGCCAGGAAACTACAGGCTGGTCAGTCTCACCTCCATCCCTGGAATAGGGATGGAGCAGCCCATTCCAGAGATCATCTCCAGGCATATGAAGGAAAAGAAGGTGATCAGGAGCATGGATTCACCAAGACAAGTCCTGTTTGACCGACCTGATAACTTTCTATGAGCGGATAACTGGATGGATGGATGGATGAGGGGACAGCCGTGGATGTTGTCTACCTTGAATTCAACACTGTCTCCCATAACATCCTTATAAGAAAGCTCTGGAAGTGTGGACTGGATGTATGGACAGTGAGGTGGATTGAGAATTGGCTGGATGGTAGAGCTCAGAAAGTCAGGATAACAGGGGTCAATCTACTGGGAGGCCTGGGACCAGTGGTGTCCCACAGCGGTTAGTGCTGGGCCTAGTGCTGTTCAGCTTATTCATCGATGACTTGGACGAAGGGACAGAGTGCACCTTGAGCAATTTTTCAGATGACACAAAACTGGAAAAAGTGGCCAGCACTCTGGAGGACTGTGCTGCCATTCAGAGGGACCTGGACAAGCTGGAGAGTTGGGCAGAGAGGAACCTCATGAGGTTCAACAAGGACAAGTGCAGAGTCCTGCACCTGGGCAGGAATAGCTCCAGGCAGCAGTGCAGATTTGGGGCTGACTGCTGGAAAGCAGCTCCACAGAGAGGGATTTGAGAGTCCTAGTTGATAACAAGTTGACCATGAGGCAGAAATGTGCCCTTGTGGCTGAGAAGGCCAATGGGATCCTGGCCTGCGTCAGGAGGAGCATTGCGAGCAGGTCGAGGGAGGGGATCCTGTGCCTCTACTCAGCCCTTATGAGGCCGCACCTGAAGTATTGGATGCAGTTCTGGGCTCCCCAGTAAAAGAGGGACATGGAGCTTCTAGAGAGGGCCCAACTACGCCCTATCTAGACTGCACAGTAACTACCATGCAGTCTGCATGACTGCATAGTATTAGCAGCTTGCTTTGTTTAGTGTGATGGTATTCCTATGAGTCAGAACAAGATACGATGACCGTTTTACTCCCATTATCTCTCACTAGGTAAAATAGCATATATAAAAAGAGAGACTAATAAAGAACAAAGTGACAAATCTAAAAGGTTTTTACAAACACCACATAAGGAGGCAAGTCAATGTTACTTGAATTGAGGTAAATGCCTTTAAAACAAGACAATTCCTACACATCAACTAACTGTTCAAAAATAAAAAAACCTAACAACTATATGCAGTCACCTGCCTTTCTTTTTCCTTTTGGAATTATAGCTTATACAGAATATTATGCATATTTTTAACACTGATAAAATATTCTTGATGAATATTGATTTAGAGATAAATGCCACAAGTATAACAATGGAATCAAATGAATCGACTTAATGTCAGAAGGTCTCTGAAGCTCTTTAACTGATTTGGGAAGCCTCCACTCTGTGGAAATTTTTTCTTTCACAGAAGAAAATAGCCAGAGAGCTCCTGCTTAGTCCAAGAGGTATAGCTGAGGAACCAGCTGTACATCAGCATGTAAGGTTATCGAATGGCTTTGAAAATTCTGTTGCAACATTCACAAATGAAGAAAAAAATCACATTTAGGGCACATTGTCAGTAAGGATTTCAATGTACCTAAGTCAGCTTGGATTGACAAAGTCATGTAACATAGAAGTGTATGTGAACATAAACAATGTTCATAAACATAAACCTTGCCATTTTTTCCAATGTGCAGTACACTCATAAAGCCTGGCTTGCTTAATCAAAATGTAAGATTTAATAAAAGCTGCAGCTGAACAGAACAAAATTACAGCACTCTCTAATATTGCAAACATAATTAACTTTGAATTATGTGAATTAACCATGCCTGACAAATTATCATTCAGCTCTGAAATTAAATTCTTTCATACCATTAGATTTGTTTGTTAAGCTCAAGTAGGGAAAAGTAGTATTTAATAAAATAATAATGATGCTTTTCTGAGAGTGTTTTTGGGAAATATATGGATTTATCCAAAATACATCATGGGAGCACTATTATTAGCTTATTTGCAAATATTGTATTACTAGATCTGCATAATAAAATTACAGATAACTTTGATGTTACTACAGGCTCTTCTATGTCTATAAAATTTTTTTTTCTAATTATCTCTTCAATTTTATATCAAATATTGTTATTTAGTGAAGCATAGAACATATAACACATACATGTTCAGCATAGCACAGCTACCCTTTCCTCTTAAAGCTAAATTTGCATCAGTACTGCTAAAAGAAGGTGTATTCTCTTGTGAAGCTTTGTTCGAGAAAAAAATTACAAATCTCTTTTAGTTCAGATCACAGTTTTATGTAAACATGCAGTGAGAAGCTCTTAGAGACTGAAATATGTGGCCTGATGGTCAACTTTTTATGCCTTCCAAGTTACTTCTAACCACACAATGCTTGGAATTTGGGTGCCATAATGGTTGTCTGAATCTGTTCTGAATCCATGTCCTTCAGACTGATGACTTGGTTGATGAATCTCATGTTTCCCCTCCATGGTCAACCAAGATCCACGAAATCTTTAAAAGTAACATTCTACATCACCTCTTGATCATGGCTAAGCTTTTACCTTTTTCTCCTGTTGCTTACAGGACAAGCAGGAAATACCAACACAAAAGAGCAAAGTAACAGTCAAACCATCCAGTGTGGCATATATTTGTTTTATCTAGGGAATAGGGTTCAGTGAGAGAGAGAGATAGATAAAGATGTTACAGAAAACTGCTGCTCCAGGAAGCTCAGATTCCACCAGCATCATTAGAGGTTTCATCTATGCTCTCGGAAGTGATCTTCTGACTTTATAACAGCTAGCTAACATGCTAAAAGTTCTGTCTTTTCTCTAGAAAAGTCTGGAAATCATATCATCATTAGCAGCAGTAGCACTGACTGAGATGTTAAGATAAAAATTACTAGCAACATTTCATAACATTTTCTTTGTGAAAGAAAAACATTCTTCCCAACCCCAGATATGAGATCAATTAACTGGGGCAAAACTTCAGTCTCTTATGATGTTCTGAACTAAGAGGACAGTGCACAGGACAGAATTATATCCATTAGTTAGCCACTGAAAGCTTAAAAGTAACAGAACCACAAAGACCAGGCAGTTCTTTGCCCTTCACAGCATAAGTACCAGAAATAAAGTACTTAACAACAAAGAGAAGATACTGTGTCGCCAGTCCCTCATTCTTTTTTGCTTCTTTCTTAGATATTCCGTTCTGTACCTCTGTACACTATTTCATTTCCTCCCATCCACTCCAAGCAACTGAAGTAACAGGTTGAGAGATTTCTAGTTCTTGCCATAGAAGAAACATGATTCTTACAGTGACCTCTAATATCCATGACAGATGAACTTTGCAATAGTTATGATATTTAAGATTCAAAAGTATGAAACTAAGGCAAACAACAAGTCAAACATGCTGTTTTATCTGAAGCTTAGAGGTTTTGTAGACTATGTTTCATACCAGTTCAGCCCCAAAAGAAAAGTGTTTTTCTCTTTACCTAACAGGGCAAGAAAGATAGATAGTGAAATCTGACAGTAAACACTTCCAAAATAATAGTCACAGTTATTTCACCAGAAAAAAAAGCTTCATATTTCAAAAGCTTTTCACATTTATTTCCTAGATTTTTTTCCTTAAAGTGCTTGAGAAAGTCAAAATGACTACATCTATAACTCAAGAACTGCTGAAACTCACATCCCTCTCTATCATGTGTGATAACCAACTCCTCTTTTTAATCTCTCTTTTCTGTCTAATCTTACTGCTATCAATTTTGCTGCTAAGGGAAACAAAAGAGAGTCAGGCAGCATCTGCATGGTTTTTATAAGAGCTTTAGGAGGGGGATTGGTTTGCTTCTTTTTGATTCTTTTGTGTAGCTTTGGATCTTTTCTGTACTATCTGGCACTAAAGGGTGAGAGAAGGGCAACTGCACTAGTCTTTTCAACTCCTTTGGTGAGGCACTCAGGAACATATGGAGAGGCACTCATAGTGTGTTACCACTATTCAGTAAACCCTCCTGAGGCTTTGAGTTCCCAAAAGTGTGCCAGAGCATGCTGCCACAAGAACATATGAAATGTACATCTGTCAAGTTGGGCAATATACAGGTAAAGTGCTCTTTTATATAGTACTTGGTGTAGAATGGTAAATCTGCCTCAGTTTTGACACTATATTTGAATTACTTTTCCAAGCATTATGTAGAGGGGCTCTTTTGATGGAGCAATAATGAAAAGCTGTAAGCCTGTCACTTGAGAGTTTTGACTCTTTTTTTTTTTTTTTTTTTCCCAAGGTGCAATAATGAGCAGGAAAAGCTGCTGTGCAGTTTAACAGCAAAATAACTATACTTTTCTGTACTTATTTTTCCTTCTACCTAGCTATGGGAGGCTATTTCAGATTTTTCTTTTCATTCTTGTCCTGTAGGCAATGACTAAGAAAAGCACTTTGAGGAAGCTGCCTCTAATAAGCAAGAATCTGAGATAAGAAAATGGAGAGGAATTATTGCTGAGGCAGGCAGGCAGGCAGGCAGGAAGGGAGGAAGGGAGGAAGGGAGGAAGGGAGGAAGGGAGGAAGGGAGGAAGGGAGGAAGGGAGGAAGGAACAGACCTCTCTCTACCCATTTAGGTTTTCATTTTTAAAACTCAATGGTTTGGCAGAAGTGATAAATATTTCGTAATATTTTAAAAGATGCAATGTATTACTGAAATATTGAAGTGCAATAGCAAGAACACTGATTTGGATAGGTTCAAATAATAGAATTTTATCTAGGCAAAGATATATAAAACTTATAATGAGTGTCATAATTTTTGGCACTTCCTAAAGTTCAGGACAGTTTATGTTCACAACAACATTTAAGGGAAATAACATGTAATGCTGCTGCTGTTGCTTCACTTCATGTAAAATCCATCTAAACTTGCATTCCCCCTCCTATCTGAATTAAAAGTATAATTTAAACTGTTATCAGGGAAGGTAGAGAATTGATTTGGAGTGACTGAGAGACAACAATGAAGGGCATCAGTATTAATAGATTAGGTTAGAAAGGTCAAAACACTTGGCACTGATCTCAGCTCTTTCATGATTTGATTTACTTTATGCTTATGAATACCATCAGGTACAAATTTTTTTTTGACATAAACCTGAAACAGATAATGTTCCAGCTGGACATAGATCAATGAAGCAAAGTTCTAATTAATATAATCATGTGTCTTGAAGAGAAAAGGTTCCTTGCTGAAGGAACATTCATCAGTCTTAATACTGAAGCAGGTCTCTAGTAATGAGGTATTCTAGAGCATAGCAGTCAATGAAGAAGTATTTGCAAATTTGCAAGCAAAATAACCCATAATTAATCCATAAGATGTCTTTATAAAAAGTTAATTACTAAATTACCATAAATTCTAATGTACATTTGCATAAGAAATTGTTCATTTTTATTATCTATATGTGGTTCCCCAACACTAATTTATTGTCTTACTAATACATCGAGATATATTCCCAGTATGACTGCATAGCCAGTGTGTGGATTATTTCTTACTGAAGAACACAGGGACAGGACTTTTTGAGGGGCTGTCCTCTAGCACTTTATTTACTACTTTAATAAAATTTACCTGTAGTTGGCAGAAATACAGAAATTCCTAAAGTTCTGTTTGAAGAGCACAGAAATGCTGAATTATCATATCCAGCAAAAATGTTTTAAAATCCTTGCTAACTTTGCTTCCCTTAAACTAACAGCGGTCTTCCTTGCATCTATTTCTTGGTAAAGAATAGTTAGAACACGTACCTTGCCTGATTTTCCTTTTTTTAAAAAAAATATTTTTGGACTGTATTTTATCTGCAAAGTTAAAACTAGAGTGGAGTAGAGTGGAGTGGAGTAGGCAGAAGCTTTTATAAATTCTCTCTCTGACTTTGAGAGGCTTATTAATTTGTCAGGTATGTGTCAAGCAATTGAAATTGAATATGCTGACCTAAAATTAATTGTTCAAAAGGAAGCCTTTTTTTAATCTTATGAGCTTTTTAACTTTATGCAATATAAAAAGAACATGAACAGCTCCCAGCTTCATTAAGCATTTCCATGGTAAAATCACCAGCAGTTCCTGGATACGATAGATAATTCCTATACTTTATTTGGACATTTTATTGTAGAATTTTGAAAGGCAGGTAAACAAAAGTCTTCTGGCTACTTCAGAATTGTTGGTGATTGTGTAGCACAAATTCATCTCCAGTCTGTTAAAACACAGATCTCAACTGGGGCAATGAGCAGATAAATCACAGCAAACTTCATTTTCAACCATCTCTTTTCAGAGTGGGGAGAAGGGAGAGAGAGAATTGGAAAATTCTTCAAATAAGTAATTGGAAAAGATACTTCCAGAGTATCTTTTCAACCTAAAATATTCTGATTCTATGTTTGTTACTCTTACACTGCACAGAAAAAATAGTGGATGTCAGAAAATTACAGACACAAACTAGAGGCAGTATCTATTTGTATGCCGGACTGGGTACTGCAAACACTACTACTTACTATTTTACATGCTTTATGAAGGAAGAGGCAATGTAGGTGAGGATAAGAACATCACAGATTTACCTGCTGCATATGTAGTTCACCCAAAGGTCAAACTTGTAAACTAAGCACTGTCCATTAACTAAATAACTCCATCAAGGAGATATCAGAATTTTCTGAGTGTAAGGAAACATCTAAAGATACTAGGATTCCTAGTTAACGAAGGAGACAGTCAAGGGAGATCTTTTGGGTCCACCTTTTCCGGAACAGGCTGGGGCTGAACCTAGATTTTTTCTGGTAATCTGCTACATGCACCAGACTTGAGGTATTCTGAGTGGCGGAAATACATTTTTCTGAGATGGATCCTCTCTGAAGAGCAGGGGTGCTGAAGTCAGACCAGAAGTCAACAAAATTAAGTCTCTCTGACTTACAAAGATCCTGTTGGGGAGTTGTGTCATGACTTTGGCACATAAAACCCTCTTAAGCACTATTCATATTAGAAGAGATTAAATCTTTTGTGTTCTCTAACCCTCTGCACAGATTCTTGAGGGATTACAAATAACTGACATGTGAGCAGTCATACTGAAAAGTAATGATTACTGTCAGTTAATGATTTTTTCCTCTCACCAGAAATTCAAACATTTTAAAAATAGATATGAATCAACATTGGAATCAGAAAAATTGGAGAACAGGCTTAATTTTGGGATGTATATGAGTGGCGGTGTTGAGAATGGACACATTTTGTAAAAGCTTAATTTTGACAAAATTGGAAAATAATGTCAAATAAAGACCAAACACTTAAACAATAAACATCAGACTGAGAAACTATTAAGAAAATTCAGAAATATTAAAATGAAAAATTATAATCAGCATATTATTTCAAAAGTGCTTTTACACTTTGACTTTTCCGGCTAAAAATGTTTGAAAGCTTTCAGTAGAAGGCATCTTGTGACTTATGGCATGCAGCTATTCCTAAGCACATACAAGCTCAACTCGCATCTCACCAGTGAACAGTATTTCTGGAATATTTTCCTAGTTGTACTCAGAGCAAAAGAGATCACAAAAACATCCTTAGACCAGAGTGCATTGACACAAATAAAGCAGTAGTAAATTGTAGCTAATAGTGATTAAACACCAGCCTAAACCCAGCCAAGACTAATTTTGAGTATTCTCTTCTGAATAGAGCCTGTCACACATATCTGTCTTTTTATTCGTTGATGGTTTATTTTTAAATGATTTTCCAAATAGTAATAAGCTTTATATATGTCAGGACAGAAAACAGAGCAAAACACCACGTGCGCATGCATGTTAATGAATTATAATTACATATTTTTTAGTATTATATAAAACAGAAAAGCAGATTTTTCTTTTAATATACAGTTTCTTTTAATTTTGCAAAGAAATTATTAATTAGATAACCTTGCATGAAATGGACAGAGGGCATCATCACTCCTCCCTGCAGAGTATCAGCAAGATTGCTCTGCAGCAAGATCTTTAAGGTAAGAAGAATACACACATAAGACTTAAAGGAGACTGCCCCAACCTCAACTATGCGATCTCAGACACCGAACTGTGGGAAGAAAAATAAACACAACAGAGGTAGAAAGTTCACCACCAACACATCACAACAAGAATGAACAATGCAACTCAAGCATTTAATTCAGATCCTCTCTTAAATGGGACAAGTTGTAGGATATGGTTAGTTACTTACAAAGTTTCCACTTTTGCGGGCCATGGTGCCTTTACTATTGCAGGCTTACAAGGCACATAAGATCATAGGAAAAGTCTAATACATCTGTCCAGTTTTTAAAACAGGTACTTATATAATAACCATATTTGGCTGGTAAAATTCTTGCAAATTTTGCCCTTCCTTACTTTTGAATTCCTCTGGAATATGAGATCTGTAATGATGAATAAAATAAAGGAAGAGAAAATTAACATCCCTTTTTTTTTTTTTTTTGTCAGTATATAAATTTCAAACTCCAGGCTAATATTTATGCACACTCTTTAATCATTTATAAAGTTGAGTTCTAAAAGTGATATTTATGAATTGCTTATTTTTTCTCCTAATGAACACAGAAATTAATTCACTTATTTTTAAAATTTGGGGATTTTGTCATTAGTACACTATAGTTTTTCAGCAAACAAACATGGTCTAAATGGGATAATGTAAGCAGTAATCAGTTTTATTTAAAAATCTGCATACTTCTGTCCACAGGTGCTACTTACATAAATCCTTTATGAAGTAAGAGATCAAATTAATACAACCAGTGGAGGTCAGAGAGCAATTCATGCAATAGGTACCTATTTTATGATAAGCTTAATCACTTTTAGTACATGGTAGCTGGGTATATTTCGATCCTTTTCATCCTTATTCAGTCAATGAGACCTCCAGAGGTCACTTCAGGATCCAATCAGTTGCCACTTATAGCATCAACTGCTATGTGGGTACTTTTATGACATCCTGCCTGACTATCAAACGTCACTTCATAAAATACCTGGTTTTCACATTGGACCTAGTTTACCTCTGCCAGGCCCTTATGGATGACTCAGATATTCTTGAGTGTCTCCCGTGGCTGTCCACATTTGGGTGATTTAGTCAAGCTCCTATTGTTAGAGAGTATGAATCCAATGCAAATTACCCTTCAGTGTAACTGAGTGGTTCACATAGCTAATCAGCAATATCCTTTGTCTTCCACTTTACTCCTTTTGCAGGTAATCAGATAAACAATTATGACATCTTCTTTATTATATCTATTGCTTCTACTATTATGTCTACACTTTTATAGATTGCTGTATCTATCACTTTTCTATGATCTCTGAATTGTTTCTGACACTGAATTATCTTTATGGAGACATTATCTCAGAATCTAGAAAAGGTATTTTAGATAATGATTTCAATGCAAAGAAGTTATAAAAACCTTAAAATATCCAAGGTAAAGTGAACAGTACTGAACATATTATTACAAATAATAATACATCAGTGATTTATAATATGGCATTTTTCATTGCTTTTCTTGTGCATGAATCATACATTGCCATTTGTTGAACTACTGTCTCACTGTGAATTGATATTTTCATTTTGTGATTACAGAGTAGCTGAGGAACCCAAGGAAGGAGCTGAACTATAGCCTCTACAATATGCACAGTTCAGACATTTTCTCTCCATGTACCTAATCCTGACTCCTCATTTGGTCCATAGAAGGGTGTTTATTTTTGTATATACTTTCCAGTGCTTCCCAATCTTTGTTTTCTCTCTCATCTTGTCTCTTCAGTTTCTAAACTGTTTTAACTTCCATTCCATGACCAATTAATTTTTCATTAACCTCAATAACCACGAAATTCTGATCATCTTCAGTTAAACAGTGACTAATTCTAAAAGAAGCCCCATTAACTGGAGAGAAGAATCTAAAAGAAAATTATTATTCGGCATAAGTTGGGCTAGTAAAATCTGTCTTCAAAAATATATATAGTTTTTTAGTTATTTTACAGTAGCACAGCAGATTAAAAATTTCAAATGCATAACCTCTGATTCTTCATCATATCTATTCAGTCTGTGAAGTTGTTGGAGAGGGAAAATTGTGAAAGAAAAGCAGAAAATTTAATACAAAACCTCCAATTTTCCCTATTTGACAAGCTATTAGGAAAAAAAAGTCTGTGCGTTGTGGAAAATTCAAACAAGAACAAGTAAAACTACCCAAAGAACTTCATATAAATCTATAAAATTGTCTATAGAATTGGATTTTGTTGTTGTTGTTTTTTCTTTTTGCTTACAACACTTAATAGACTGAGGAGCTAATATAGATGTCAGGAAACCAAGACAAAGATTTAAAGAAGGAAGAAAAATACTTAAAAATGCAAGTCTCAAATATTTTCTTTTATGCAATTAAAAAGAGCATTTCCAATTAAGCATTGAAAATTGAAATATTGCCATATTCGTGGCAATATGGCATAACATGGCAAAATATGGCATAATAGAGTCAAATTCAGAGTTTTTTACCCTCTCAAGATCACCTCGTTCAAATACAGAAAAAGTTTTTTTTCTGTTTTTTCTACTTGTCTTCTGTTTTGCCTAATGTGCAAAACTGCTGAGTGATTTGTTTTCAATTACTATTTTGAGGGGAAACTGCTTAAATAACAGGTAAATAACTAAACAAGTAAATAAGTTCAATTTCAGACTGCTTAAATTCTGCCTACAACCTCATATCCATTCAGTAAACTATACTCATTGGAGAAATCATTCATCTTTTTGATGGTGTACATCTATGCAGTTTGTTCAGAATAGATTCTTTAGTGAACTATTTTCAGGAATAGGCTGAAATTTTATTTAAAGAATGCTTAGCTTCACTCCAAAAAGAGACTTGTAATGAACAGTCTACTGCCGAGCATGAAATAGAAAACTCATAGATATGGAGATTTAAGTGAAATTTAATCTCAGTAACTAAGGCTACTACAATATAACCATATAACCACAGAGTGGAGGTCTATTAAGTATAAAAATGTTATCTCCCACATTCAGAAAAAAAAAATGTGCAAAAAGTCCTGTTGTTTGGGACATAGACATATGTATATGGCAATTCCTTGTTACTGGGGTAGTAAATGCTAAATTAATTACTGATAAAAGATTAGTCAAATAATCTAAAGTTGGCATAATGATAAACAATGAAAAAATTGATTTTCTTGTTTATGATACTTTGGTTAGAAATTAAAGATTAGGAATGCAATCACCTATAAGCACAGATACTACCATAAAACCAGACAAAGGTATATTTTCTTCCCTGTCTTTGGGGTCACAGGAGCAAAATCAGTTTTGAAGTGACATTTGCAGCCTAAATCATCAAGAACGCACTCTTTTTTCACCAGGAGAGTATAACAATCCCACTGGGACTTTAGTCATAGTCCATGTATCCACTTTGCCTTAAATATGGTGTCACCAGCCAATGAGAGGATATCAAATGGGAGTTCAGTGTTTACAGTCAATAAACACAGAGGATCTTTATATAATGTCCTGTTCGGATCCAGAGAGATGAAACATGAATGGAAAAGGCAGCAGGTGAAAAATAAAGCTCTCACATGGCTAGCAGAAGGCTGCTGCTGTGCATGCTTATTCCATAAGTCCTTATCTGCTTCATCTACCTTGCTGAAAGCTTTGAAGTTAGTCTCCAAGCATATCTTTTAATAGAACCTAACATTACACTACAACCGGGAACAAAGAACACAAGACACATTCTTTGTAGACAGAAGGAAAGAAAGATCTTGCTTTGTTTAAATGAAAGTTGGCAATCTTAACGTTAGCCCCAAAGGCTAACCTCAGGGCAGCTGTGTCAACTTCTTTCTTCCTTTTTTTTCTTTTTTTTGCAAGGGAGAGGTGGAGGTGGGGGATGTGGATTTCTCTGTTATGGTAATCAGATATAATGAAGAATATTACAGGAAATTCAAAGTTATGAGAATTATCAAATCATTTAAAGATATACTTTGAAGCTCAAGGACAACCAGATGATATTATATGAGAGAAATCAGAAGATATTTGTACAGTCATTAAATATGAAAAATAAACATTAGCTTCTTCAATCTAGTAAAACAAAGGTAATGGTCGGAAATAGATGGGAAATATGATAAGCAAAAACATGCATATATTTACTTCAATTTACTTTTGAAAGACTATGAAGACTAGGACAGTATATCAGGGTTCACAATAAATTCACCATCATGTGCAGATTTTAAATCATAAGTGTGTGTTTTACTTTTAATTCCATCTCAAAAATGTTGTGTGTGTTTGTGTAAGCTTTCCAATTCCATTAAATAGCACAAAAAGGAAAAGAGAAATGACTGTAGATATACTTTTAGCTTTTAAAATGAAAAATCTTTTAAAATCTTATGGCATTGCATTAAGAATGTCTAATTGGATTTGCAAACATTTCCAGATAAAATACTGAATTAAAACAAATTAAAAATAAAGAAAAACATCCTCCCGAAAAAATTTATCTTGGAAGAAATTAAACTTACAGCCTTAAGTCATCTTCAAGAAAGTAAGAAAGGATGCTTAACAGATCCCATTCTTAAATATTCTTAATAAAAATTACATAGGCATGTGTTTGTGTTTGTGTGTAAACAGTTGCATAACTTCAGGAGTTAAAAAAAAAAAAAAGGAATTACTTAACATCTCAGTGTTGACACTTGGCATCCCCAAGAATCACTGCAAAAATTGAACGAACACATTTGATATATTATTTTCTTCTCATGACTACAGCTGAGATGTTGGACAGGTATGCTGCCCTTGAGCTGATTTCAGCAATAGGACAGATTCTGACAAATTCTAATCAAAATATAACCTAGTGGTAGAAAAGCATTTCTACTCTCATTGAAGGTTATTCTTCCTAAGCATAAAAGAGAAATAAGTGTGTATATATATATATATTTATATTTTAAATTACTAATTGATATCTCAATTTTTACTAATGATGTTGTTTGAAGATAATTTTTATTCACACAAAAAAATTGCTCTTTTATCCATTATCCATTCTTCAGTTAACTGGTCAATACAAAAGCACCCTATTTAAGTTTAATAATGGTCAACGGTTTATCAAAAGAATTCTGGTCCATATTAAGGACATATTAATGTTCATGGATTTGAATTTGACTGAAAGGTTTGATTTGATTCAAGGGCTTGTTTGGATATTTTTCCCCAAAAATCATTCAAGGGAATGCTAACTGAATTAATGACAGCTTTAAATACATCTGCCTCTATTTTCTTCTCCAACATGTTCATAATAGAACTATTCTCTCAATAAATAAATGTGGTGAGATTCACTGTTGTGGTTTTTTTTTTTTTTTTTTTTAAATGTTGTCTCTGACCTCTGAGAACATTCCTTTGGAGGAAAAATAAGATCAGTTTAAAAATTGAAGTATTTTTATATTTTTCTCTGAAAATATGTTTTAAAAAGTAAAATTAAATCATTAATTCTTTTACATAGTCATATTTCATATCTTTTTACAAAATCATCATTTTCCATGACTTTTTGAAAGACTATTAATAAAAATGAATACATCATTCTACAAAGAAATGGGGATAAACATGTTATAAAAACAGAATGTGAATTTCCAACACAGCTAATAACGATATGGCAAAATGTCAAAAAATAGAGTCTTTGGCAGTCAATACTTCAATTGGATGTATTTGTTTAGTGAATCTTAGAGGGAACAGTTAGTTTGTCTATGATCCTGAAACGAATGATGAAGACTATGGGAAGAGGTACATGAGGAAACAAAGAAATGCGGTGCACTTCACTTAATCAGGACGCAGTTAACAGGGAAATCTGCTTAATTGAGATGTTTCCCAAGGAAGTAATTTAAGACTAATGATACCTAATAGCAATAACTACTGTTTAATGGGAATGGTAATTCCACTTAATAGGGATACCATCAGGTAATTATGGCCAGGTCTAAGCTACTGACTCCTGTTGGCAAGCTCTATCTGTCAGGCATCTGAAGAGATATGATCCTTGATCAACAACTACAGGGAAGCAGAAGAAAATGCAAAATTCCATCCTGTGAAACTGTGCACTTATTGTATATCCTATGTTGCTAAATACAGAGCTGTTGATCTGCCGGTTAAAAAAAAAATCTGGTATTTTTGCACATTGCCTTTGAAGATCATTATTTCATAATTTATAGATAGTTAAGACATATCTAAGATCTTTCTGTGGTCCTCTCTCAGTTTGTTTTCTCAGTCAGAATCAGCTATATTGACTGATGTCCTGATGTACAGGTTGCTTAAGCTGGACCCTCCAAATTCTGTTTCTTTCAAAGAATAAGTTACCGACAGGAGGGCACTCATTCTCCTGGAGATTTATGCAGATCCTGCCCATCTAGGATGTTTTCCTTTACCTTTCTGTCCTAATTAGTAAGTTCTGCTGCAATTTAGCTTGACTAATACACAGAGACTCTGGGTACCCTTACGTACAACATTGCTCTTTGGCTAACATGATTTAAGCAACTTGACCTTCATATATCCCCCCTTCATTCTATGCTCCTGGACCTGCTGCTGTGCTGTTTCAACCCCCAGGTGATAGATCAACAGAGATATAGAGTGGGAAGTAGAAACTGTATCTCTGATACTCAGAGATCAGTATCGTTATAGCAGTGAAATCTTGAAAGCATAAAACAGTCTCAATGAAAGAAAAAAAACTATGACAAATCTATATAGCTTGACAAATATTTGTTATTTACTTTCAGGTCACCATATATCATCTAAAAACTTTTGGGGATATTTTTCATAACTTCAGTCTCCCTCGAGGTGGTTATAATTTATCTAAGAGATATGGAAAAGGTGGAAGGGTAGCTCTATCTGAAGGCAGTCTTCCAGCAAGTTACATTATTGTAGACAAGCACATGCAGGAAGAGTTCACCAGCTTAGGCATGAAAGAATGACAAGAAAAGTACAAAAGAAAACAGTTTGAAAGTCAGCTATAGAAATATAACTTGGAAAAAAAAAAGACTGAGCAATTGACATCTAGCCATTTATTCAACAAATTTCTATGTTTGTTCTTTTCAGACTATTCACAAAGACACTGTGAAGACTATGATTTATACAGGTCACTGGAGGTACTGTTTAATAGGATATATTTCAGTCTTCAAATTGGGGGAAAATTGTTCCTGCAATAACTGTTTCTAATACTTCTACTCTAATACAGAAGAACTTTGTATTGGCTTTCTAACTGAAGGAGTCCCACTTCCATAGTAACTTTCAGCATAATTTTGCAAACTCTTCAGATATAAACACTTATATAAACAAATATTTCTAAGTCTATGCATTATATGCACGTGGGTGTGTGTATACCTACACATATTTTATATATACATAAAATACATATGTTTTATATTTATATATATATATTGTATACATGCACACACAAACACACATACTTATAAAAGTATGGACAGCAAGGTCTTTGAACAGTCAAAAAAAAAGCGGAGCAAAAGGAAACTCAGTACAAAGGGATCACAAATGCCATTAAATATTCCTTGATGCAAATGTGAAGAAAAACTCAAAAATATTCTTCAATGTTTGACCCAGGAGCACCATTATGAAACATCTCTCACTACATAATTGAATATTTAGCCATACAAATAAATTATCTTTTAGTAGGACTCCAATGCCAAAATTTGTCTGTGTATGGCAATGACAGAAGGTCACTAGCAGTATCTTACAATTACTACATTTTAAGAAAAGTACAAGGTGCCTAGAACTCTTACTATCCCCAGATACTTTTTAAGTAAAAGATGAAATCATGATTTATTGTATTATTGCAAACCAGCTAAATAAAATTCCTGCTATTACTGAAAAAAAAAATCCTTCCCATCTACAAAAGAACAGGAATACCGTTTCTGCTCTTTTCCCAAATTATACTGTGTGCATGCAGTCTGCCACAAACATGACCCCAGTTGAGACTGTGTTGAGAATTTGTATCCACTCTTCTTACACAGAAAAGAAGTTTTGTTCACATTATTTCTGGTGGAAATTTTACACTCACAAGTCAACATAATTCTCCAAAGTGTGGGGTGAAAATATGAAACAAAATTTAACATATATATCAGGAGACACCAAACAATGAGTCATGTTTCTCATGAGAGAAAAAAATGATGATGAGAGTAGTCATATCCAAGCTATTCATACGTAAATTATATACAGCTTTTTAAAGACAGACACCATGCTGTAATTAGCCATGAAGAAATATAGCGGCTTCTGTTACCCTAGGAAACAAGAAAAAATATATAAAGAAGAAGATGAAGATACTGTCTGTTATTTCATCTATAGTCTGAAGGTATTGTCTATTATTCCCTGCATTTTCATGGCAGATTTATTAGGCCAATGATGTAATTTTACTGGAAGCATATATATATATATATTTAATAAGGCATCATGTAAATGTCTGATGTCATGTCTGATATTTACCTGGACTGCTTTACATGAATATTTTTCTAATAATAAGCTGAATTCTAGAATTACCTGTAAAATGCCTTGTCTCATAATCTAAGACCCTCAGATAGTCAGAGGTTTAGCTTTCCACATAAATTTTGCTTTCAATGATAAAAGGCGCCCTACCTGTATATCCACAGAGAGTCTTCCTGTTGCTAGATTTCTAGTTCCTGGACTTGGACAAGTTGCTAGCAGTAAAAATCTTTGGTGGAGAGTATCTCCAGTTCTTCCACTCCAAAATCAGAATTCAGTGGAGAAACTGCAACTCCTGGTAAAACTTCTTGGATGTGAAAAGCAGAAATTCTCAGCTCTTAGCTCCACAGTCAGTGGTAGTCTGGTTTGAACGGAACACACAAAGTTGTGCCTTTACAAATCAGGGAGTTCCCCCACAGTCTGCCTGATGAGCAGAACAAAGGAATAAATGCAGGGGGGAGACTGAGTGGAGCCAGGAGTGAGGGGGACAAAAGAGTCAGGGGACCTTAGGTGAGAAGAGCTGGCAGGAGGCAGGAGTTTGGTGTAGGTGGGCCAGGAAGCCTGTAACTCCTGAGTACCTTGGCCAACGGGGAAAAGGAGAGGGCTACCTTGGCCAGGAAGTAGGATAGAAAGGGGGCTGTGACCTCCAGCTCTTTGAGAGACCCAACAGGGATATGCCCAATGGACTCTGCCTTTATTTGAATAAAGTTTTAGGACTCCTCTGTCTCCTTTTTGGACATTCAGTTCCTGATAGCTAGATTTTTTGCACTGTTTTAATATAAAGCAACTGCTATCAAGCATAAGTCGCAGAGGACTTTAACTCAAAAATTTTATTTAATTAACAGGTCACTGAGTAATCAAGTGATTAGCTTTCTAATTGGACCAATATGTGATCAGGCTCTTAAAAACTCATGCATGCTGGACATAATCCTTGTGTATCCCTTATTCTGTGGCACTCTGCAAAAGCGCAAGCACTCAAACCATATTGAACACAAAGGGCCACTGTAACCATTTAAAAGTAATTTGCGATAGTGATGAAGACACATCAACATCCCTAAAAGCGAAGAATGGACTTTCGCATCAGAATGATAGACATTTATTCTCTTCCACTGCTATTACTCCTGGAGGATAACCACAGGAACTTGGCACTTTTGGCTAGCTCACCTGGATAACAACAGCAGGCTTTAAGTTAAAATCTGCCCTTTTGCTACTCACTCCTTCAAATATATTGGAGTCATGCCAATCAACTGACTTATATAGGAGGAGCTGACAGACTCCTTCTGTGTCCTGGACAGTGATCCAAGAAGAGCCCATCACACTTCCTACCAACTTGTTAAAAGTCAAGTGAGAATGAGATATGAGGAGACTAGACCCCCCTCAGAGAGGCGGTTGTGCTCATTCAGACCAGCTTTTGGTAGACCTGACAACTGCCTTACTATTTCTGCAGGGAGATAATTGAAAAGGCAGAGCCAGACTTTTCATGGAGTTTGAAAGCAAGAGATCAGAAGGCAATTGTCATAAAAGGGAACAGGGTGATTTCAAACTCTGAACAAACAAAAATGAAGCCCACAAACTTTTATCAAGGTTTTCAAGACACAGACAAAGCTCTGGGATCTGAATGCAGGGTGGACCTTACAAGAGCAGGAGGTTGGGTGGGACACCTCCAGTGGTCCCTTCCCACCTTGATGGCAATTCTGTGAGTTTATGATTTGCTCAAATACATCTATTTCTTATTTCTTATGGATCTAATCTTGGACAATTCTGTTTGCAATTAAATTGTCATTCAATTCATTGTTTAAACACCTATCTGCCTAAAAATAAGCAAGAAAATAGAATGGCAGTGATTTAGGAAAGAAATATGAGAACCATGAAAATAAATACAAGAGAACTGGAGGAAAAGATGTTCAGCTAAGAATGGCAAGAAGGAAACTTTATTATCTTTGGGTTCTCAGTGTCAGTGTTTCAGAATAGGAAAAGGAAGAAAAAAGAGAGGCATTTAGCCAAAAGAACAAACTGGAGACTACCTGCACAAATTAACTAGGCAACCTAAAGGAAACACTATGATCTAATTGTGGGAATGCCAGAAATAGAGAGGAATATACTTATTCCTACAGCTATTTCAGTCCACTAGATCTCAACACCAGTGACTTCACTCTGTCGATATGCTCCTATTGATTTGCACTACCTGCTAATATGCATGTAGCAAATGTTTCCATAATTAGTCATGCTTTAAAATTATTGAATTGTCATATAATAATTGATAGATTGTGCTAACATATTAAAATTATAAAGAATTTAAAGTGTTGGCTACTAAAGTCAAGAAAGACAATAAAAGATTCTTAAATACTTTACAGCACTGGATTTAGCAATTGAACCATTAAAAAAAAAAAAAAAGCAAATCCTAGGAGATTAGTAAAACAGTAAAGAACCAATAAACACACATTATTCATTTGTAGAAAATCTAAGGACATGAGTATTTACATCAGATCACCTACAGTAACTTTACAGCAGTAGCAGCAGTAGGTATAATATTGCCTCTATGCATATCAATATATCATCAAGCACAATATGTAATCTGCACAATGCAGAAAATCCCAGCAGTTATCAGTTCTCATTTGTGTGTAATTATCTGTAAAATATCTAGATAAGCTTGAGTCATTCAAGCCATTGGTGTTCTTCATGGTCAACCACTTCTAATAAACATACATGCTCTCCTTTCTTAACAGGGCTTTGAGAATTATCTACAGAGACAAAAGGAGTACCAGGAAGAGAATTAAATCGGATATTATGAGGGAATGCATTCATTAAGTAGTTCTTATGACACTCTAAATAAGTCATAAGAACCAAATGTAAAATCTCAGACTTTCTAACACTCCAACAGGGATTACTTTGCTTTTTGTAATATATGAGTCCTCTTTTCCAAAGCACGTGCTTTGTTTGTTTCTCTGTAAGTTGTACCTTGGACATGTTCCTTTGGAACACATGCAGAATATTATAATTTCATATACTTTACTGTATTTTCATATACATTAGTTTAGCACAAAAAGACACTTAATTAACCATCCACATTAAAGCTGTATTAAAAAAATCCATGGCATCATAATTGAACAAAATTTTGAAAGACATGAAACAACTGTAATTATTGTAACCATTTGTAGTTGTTTTGTATACGAAGTTGTATAAAATTTTGTTACAGAAATATTTTCATATAGAGAAAGAATACCTTGGCCTGTACTCATAGATGTTGAAGGGGCAAATGTCTTCAGTTGACACTCAATTTTCCTACTTTGTCTATGTGAGAGGGAAGTTGGGATATTTGGGATAATTGATATAAGGATTGTCCTGAACAGCTCAAAGGAAAGAACGCTCAACCAAACATCTTGCACAGAAGATTTCAGATGACACTCATTTGTTTTCCTAGTAAAGCTGTACACTAGAATAAACACTAGGGGTGTGCTCACACACACATACACGCAGACTACGCACCCACCGTAGTCTCTGAATTGTCTAATATAGCACATTTTCCATATACCATATTCATACTTTAATTCAGCTGCTCATCCAAATGGTACTACTCAGACCAGCTTGATATTAGAAAAAAAAAAAGTACATACATACATATATATATATATATATATAGAGAGAGAGAGAGAGAGAGAGAGAGAAGTTTAGTATGGTATGGTATTTTTCTTAAAATTCTGCAAAAATATCTACTAGATACTTACTTTAGAAGTTTAGTAGGAACCAAATAATCTAAACAACCAATATTTTAATCCCCAGTTTAATATCTGACTGCGTATTAGTTAGTAGTAGAAAAAAACTCCTATAGCCTATCTAATAGCCTCCTTCCCATAACAGCTTTTCAAATGAGCTTATAAAATCTATGATGTGCCATGGACCTCTGAGGGAATTGGACCAAGCACACTTGGAAGAACGCCCAGTGAGAACCCGCTGATTGA
>PTEX01000483.1:0-41787 GCA_003342815.1 Eudromia elegans
CTTTTTTTTTCTGGTGTGTATGTAAAATTCAATAGCAATTGAAAAAATTATTCAAAATTATCTGGAAGACTGTTAAGAGCAGGGCCAAACTCCTACTCCAGTCCAATAGATGTTAGTCTGCACTGCTGATCACTCTTACGTCCAGCCACAATGGGCTTGAAGTTCTACCCACTCCAACTTTCTTGATTCACAGTCCTGCTCTTAGTCACGGGCTTCTTGAGTAGTAGCAATGATCTAGTGGCAATGACTGGACCATGGGACGCTCACACTAACTCAGTCATTGGGTCTTTGACACAAGAGCCCATTGCTCCTTTCCACATTCATTCTTGCTGTTCAAAAGTTTTTTCCTGCAGTGTTCCTTTCCAGATGATCGTTTTCCAAACTGTACTGCCACCCGGAATTATTCCTCTAAAAGGTTCTGTAGGGTCCCAAAATCATTTCTACTCCAATCCCAGTCCATCCTTCCCTTGCATTTCACTAATGTTATAATTCTTTTGACAACAGGCCCCTCTGTTTGCATGGACTTCCAGAGAKGCAGTTTCCATTCCTTTGTCAGATATAGAGGTCTAATTGTTTTCCTTTGGTCTTCCAAGGATGTGGTGTAACCTGCTATGCATGCATTCAGATATTGGGTTCCTCTCTCTGTCCATGTTTCCAAGATCTCCACGTTGCCTTTGCGTTTAATTTTACTAACTTTATAAGAAAATAAAAACCCAAAACTATCAGACTCTGTGTTGCAGTCCTCTGTTGCAGGAAAAAAATGYTCAACAACATGGTTTAAATCAAATCAGATTCAAAGGAGTTGATCCGATTTATTAAAGACACATAAACAACCAGCTGTCCAAGAATTAGATGTTCAGGATCAATATCAGCAAAAAGACAGGTTAAACCACAACCTGAGACACTGATAAAATCTTAATACCCACTTACAAATTCCTAAACCTCCTTCTATAACTAATCCCCAAGAGTCTGAATCTTACAGAGAGACAACCCTATTAATGCTGGATCAAGTTCAGTGACTATCTTTCAGCAAGTACCACGGTGTTAATGCTTTACTGAAGTGGGCAGGAAACTTCTCTTAGTGAGAGTACTTGTGCAGAAGCTCAACGGATTTTCACACAAGCTCAACTGTTAGACATCCTATTCAGCTACAGAAACTACCACATGTTGTAGATATGTGTTATTAATCTGGGAGACACATATCTGTCTTCCAAAGTTATGGTCTGTTGGAGAGGCTTTATAGAAAATATAAATTTACGGAATGTTCTGTGTATTTTATAAATATTCTGTATAAGTTGCAAAATTTGTCACTGTAAGAATGTTAGAGCCAARCACCAGTAAGTTGTTGGATTTTGAATTGCATTTTCCCCAATTGCTAGTATGCAAATAGAGCAGAATGATACTGTCATTGTTGAGTACAGTTGTTTTATAGACAAATGGGAATATATTTTTATGTTCTATAGAGACAGGTTGTAAATGGAAAAGACGAGAACCTCAGAAATATAAGGCAGAGAGAGGCCATATGAAGAGGTCAAATGTTCCAGGGTCTAAGAAAACCAGATTGATATAGGAAGAATTGCAGCAGTCACCTGACGGTTGGAAAATTGAAGTTCAGGTAACACAGCTGTGGGAAAAAGAAAAGAGTCAATTTTTAGTGCAGTTCTCCTAAAAAATAAATTCATAGTAGATACCAGATTAGTAATGCTTTGGGTTTTTTTTAAACCCAAATTTAGCTGAACCAGCATTCGTAGTCTTGGTTTTTCTTTTATTGCTAGAAAAAAAAAATTTCTTCATTGCATAACCTTTTTTCTTCAAATTTTTTATTCTTAGTTTGCCATAATCAAGCTAAAACAATTAAAAGAATCCCACAATAAAAAAGAAAGAAAGGATTTTTTTTTTAGGTCATTTAAAAATAGTGAGGCTACCACTTTTGGGGGCCCAAAACTACTAACTAAATTTGATACACAAATTGCAAAATGAACTCCACCTATTAGTCAGCTAAAGTTTCATTCAGCTCTACTTTTTTTTTTTTTTTTCCAATTAGGAATGTTTGTGATTTAGTTTCCATTATGAAATTCTTACCAAGTTATTTCTACCCATTTTTACAGTGATCTTTCTTTATCAACAACATTTTCTTCTAGGGATAGCTTACATCTAAGGATTTTCACATTGCTATTTTTAAGTAAGTTTGGCATTTTTTTTACAGATTGCTACTTCACTTGATTTGCAATTAGAGTTGCAATATTTCTGTATTTTCCAAAATGACCTTTAATGGCCTTCTGCTGTATTCCTAGTATCATGACAGTCTAGGGACTATGGAAAACTAGCTCTTGTGTGAGTGATGGAGAGACCAGCTGGCCAGACAAGATCCTCACTGCCCAGACCCATCCCACCATCACTATGAAGGAGCAGGTCAGGCTGGTAGGGACATCCAAAATSATTATTCTTTCATTATTCTTTTTTTTTCCCCATTTTTATTTTCCTAAGAAACCATTTGTAATCATTCTTGCTGCCTTGTTTCTGACTTTCACACTACCTAAGCAGATACCTGGCTCCAAACAAATGATGTCAGGCTGAAAAGGAGAATACCCAGGAGCTCACAGGTGCTGGRGAATGTAGCACGAAACAAAAATAATCGTGTTAGCTCTTCTCACTATTTTAGAGCTGCAAATGAAATCTGGGTCTGATATACTCCCTTTCAAACATTGCAAGCTTTTGAGCAGGTTGTTAGTTAAGATAAAGCACCATATGTGGTGTTACGGGAAAACACAGCAGGAGAAAAATGCATGTCTGACTGATAACCAACATATCACGTTTAATAATAGCTTGGAAAATTAATGGCATTAAGGCCATATCTGTGGAAAAAATGAGAGCTTTCATCAGGCAGGTACCCTATTAGGGAGCCTTGAAGATATTTGTAGTTAGAGACATACTAATGCGATGTCATAAAATTTGCAGATTGATATAAACAACATTGGATTGCTGCAGTGAGCTTCACTATCTTGGCTTTTGCAATATTTAAATTAACCTTGGAAATAGTGATTAAAATTAAAATCCTGGCATCAGGTGGTCACCTTTCAGCAGCAGTATTTAGCCTTAATACCACAAATTTTACCTTGAAGAGCTGAAGAGGACAGAGTCACAAGCAGAACATGTTTCTATAGCTCAAAGAGACCCTGTCATTCCTTAACCCTGTGTTTCCTGTGATCCGTAGCGCACAAGGGAATTGGGAAGGGAGCAGTCTGAGCCGTCATGAACATGTTCCCATAATAAAAGACATAGACTATCTATATGATGGTTAGGAGAAGACTTGAGGTATGATTAACTCAGGGCTGAAAAGCACTTTGGCACTGAAAAATGCCTTAAAAACAATGTTTACCATGAAGTTTGAGATCAGAATGAAGAAGGAACTATGACAGCTGCTGATAAATGTGATTTTACACTCACCACCTTCAGTTGTCATCCTGTGTGATTAATATTAATCTAACCGAGTGCTCTCTAAGAGCAAACACCTACTGTCACTTAATAATAAACTTGCGGTTTTAAGCTAACTTCTCTTTGCCACTCACGATTTCTTACCAAGTATTTTGGTAAATTTATGCATAAATGGATGGGCAGGAATGATGATGCAACATGGCTCAGAAACACAGCAGGTGCTAGATGAGCAGAGGTGGTTTCACAGGAAAGATGAGAAACTTCTTCCCACAGCTGAGGTTTTTTTCTGCAAGAGAAAAAGAAAGATTCCTCCACTTTATACTTAATTGAAGAAAATATTTGTCCTGTATTTTTCCCTGAGAAAATATCAGTGTTTCTAATGAGATTTACCTGCAGACGCCATGGCAAGGATAACTGCTCAGTTTGTCCGTCTGAACATCTGTCCATCATGTGATGAAAAATAACAAAAACTCCACCGAGTTTCAGTGCAGGAATCTAAGATGTGGGCCTTAAAATCTTAAAAACATGTTCCCAAGTGCTGCAGTTTTCTTTTGAACCTGAGCTGGCTAGACTTTATATTCTGGTATTTTTTCCTAGGATGTTCTTTGCCCTTTTGTCTCTGATTGGAATCTATATATTCCTGAAGCCAGAAGACTTCTCCTTCAAAGACACTCACTTCTTCAAGGTATTTAATAAAAGCCTAGGCTTTTCTTCCTGAACTGGTTTTGAAAAGAAATGCAGGTGTTTTTTTGTTTATGTATACTCTCTTAGAGAGAAATCTATATGTAGTATTAATATGGTAGTTATTGTTCTTAGTTATTAAGGAAGCCTGATATGTGGAAATGAGCCCCTTGATTTATGGGATTCTTTGTAGGAAATTTATCAATACAAAAGTAAAGTCTAAAATGGCCTAAGGTGATTCTAACTTGAGAATTAAATCACAATAATGACAGAATTTGTAGAATCATAGAATGGTTAAGATTAGAAGGGGCCTGTGGAGATCGTCTAGCCCAAACCCCTGCTCAAGCAGGGACACCCAGAGCATGGGGCACAGGGTGGCATCCAGGCAGGTTTGGAAGAGACTCCACAACTGCTCTGGGCAGCCTGTTCCAGGGCTCCAACAAAATTTTAAGATTATAATTATTTTTTTCGCCAAAAAATAATGAATGCAGCATGTGGATTCACTGTAATATACTATAGGCAATTTATTGAGTCTTGCCATTTTGATCCTGTGCAAATCATTTTGTTTGGAGCGTTAATACAAAGTAGATTTGCTTGCTGCTGTTTCTGCTATTTGAGATGCAGCCTAGCTCCTTTGGTTCACGACTTATTTCCAGGGCAGCCTCTGAGCTCTCTGCCTAACAGTTGCAGCTCTGTACGTTTAAAGCCCAGCGGTGGCGAACTGGAGGGTAAAGAACAAAAGATGCTTGTGTGTCCCGAGCTCAATTATTTTGCAGGGCCGTGTGAAGTAAAAGGTTGCCAGACATTTGTCCGTCCATTACGTCACCCCAGAATCTCTTATTAACACATGTGCCAGTTCGCTTGAAAGGCTGCCAGCAGGGGAAGGGATGATTATGGAGAAATGAGCAGTGGAATACAGCACCAAGGCATGAGAGCACGCTGGCGGCAAGAGGACGGAGATCAAGGCAGTATAAAGCCACTTGGAAAGGAGTGAGAGTAATGAAAGGAGAGGTAAATTGGACTATGCTGGAAAGCCAGCAAAAAGAGCCAGTAAAGTAAAACAAAAGCAAGCAGCTACCTAGGTGAGAGCTACCTTAACGTGCAAAGATCAAGTGCTGAACAATGCTATGCAAGAGGGAGATGTGCTAGCAGGAACAGATCAAGTGCCTCAACGCTCTGATCTGTGATATAGAGGCACTAATGGAAAGAAATTAGCTCCTGGCATGCTGCCGTTCGGGGGGAAAAAAAGGCGCTTAGAAGAGGACTGGAGTAGCAGAGAAGACGTAGCACATGCCGTGTGCAGGAGGACAAGGCAGAGGGGACTCTGCTATGAGCGCTGGTCCCACTGCTTGAAGGTGTGAGGGGTTAACGCAGAGCTGGATTTTCATCAACATGGTTTTGCCTGCATAGGTGAGGACCATGGGGTTTGGAGCAACGATCCTCAAAATGAGAACATCCTTGGGAGTCCATCTGGAGCGCCATAGCCAAAGCAGTCCTGGATCCCTCTTCTTTGACCCATCGAGGTGCAGTTGGCCACATGTGATTTCTTACACAAAATATCATCATGTAAGCTACAGAGGGGAAAAAAGCAGAAAGCCTGTAGTGTTCATGGCAAATATAAAGCTTAAATCACCACAGAGCTGCACAAACAACTCAGTTTCATAATAACCTAGGAAAATGCAACTGCATGCTAATTATAACAAAAAAGACACAGAAGGGAGTCCCTGTTTTTCAAGATCTATGCGAACTTCAAAAGCATGCTTTTTGAAAAACCAGATTTCAGTATCTCTTTAGAGAGTCACCCTTTCGTTGGCATTGTGAGAACTGCATCCAGGAACACTGGGATGCAAAATTAGTGTCTACATTTACTTTAGATTATTTTTTTGCATAGTCATAATTCCTTATTTGCTACAATCTTTGTACAGAGAATATCTGCGTCTATCTAAACACAAGAAGCAGGCACCTCATTTGCAATTCAGAGTACAACTAACCCCTGTGGTGTTAAGCAGCATGTGTTGTTGCACCTGGGATTTATTCCAAATTTTTCTTCTATGTCTGAAAGGAAGCTGGTTTTATTACAAGTCATGTTACAGCAATGGCAAAAGACCACAGCAGAAGCCAAAGCTCCTTTTTGATGGTAACATATACCCAGATGACAAGCTGAGAAGAAGGGGTTAAATGACCTCTCCTGTGACACAAGTCTTCAGAATCTCAGCCAGAACCTTTCTCCTGGAAATATCCTTATTTTAATTATTGAAATTGCAGTTTACATTCTAGTGCTGAAGTCTACCTTTCCTAATGTAGTAACTGCATCCTTTATCTTAAAATTAAGCAGAAATATATGCTCTGGGAAATGGAAACAGCTTTTCAGGCATTTTATTCTTCCCTCTAAAAGTTAGTGGCCTAGAAAATTAAGTAAACAACCAGTTTAGGTAGTTCAACCAGATGTAATTTTTGTAGTTCTGTTATTTCTGTGGAAATGTGAAGATAGTTACAAGATTATCTACCGAGTCTTATTTATGATGGCAATTATATCGTCTTGCATTCTGAAAAAGGTATGTAGAAACAGAGGGTGAATACCAATAAAATAGTCCTGTAAATACAATTAACGTTGTTTTTCTGCGTCCATATAGTCCCATACTCCTTTTTTTCCTTCTGTCCCTCACTTTGCAGCTTTGGAGCACAGAAACTTTAAATACCAACATTAAAATCCATGAATAATTTACTGAATATAATAATAATATTTAAATGCTAGCTCCTTCTAATGTAAATTGGGTTGGACGCGGGGGGAAGATGCAGAAGTTGCAGTGCTGGGCAGAGGCCCCAGTGGTGGCACGGTGATGCCTAATGGTGGCATTGCCATTCCCAGTTATGAATTTCCTTGCCCCTGTTATGCTTCTGTTCTACCTCTTTTCCTTGCAAAAGTCTATTTAATTCTCCAGTTACTGTTTAACTGCTTTGGATAGGATTATTTTGAGAGACATGCACACACACACACACACAGAGTTTTTAAGTAGTACCATCAAAAACATAGGCAAAGCACCTTGATGAATCACACTATGTATATAGAGAGAAGATTAATTTTCTGCTTATGACACACACAATTATTTTACGATAAACAAAGCACAGTTCAGCGCAATATGATTTACATAAAACTCTGCAAAAAAATAATGACTAATCATCCTAAAATATGCATCATTAATTTAACTCTACAAATCATTTGAATTTTAGGAACTACACACAAATTGCTTTCTGAATAATAATAAAAAAACCCTCATTATTATAGTTTGCAGTAATTTAAGACTGTGGGTGACATCAACAAACAATAAAAGACTAGTTGCCAGAGGGAAAAAGAGCAAACTCCATGCAGAAATATATGTCCAGGTCTTGAATTCAAAATTTTTGTGGAAAATGCCACCAGCCTAATAAATGTTTTCTGTTTGTTTGTTTGTTTTGTTGTTTGGGGAGGCATTTTGAACAACAACATGAAGAGCCACAGATCTATATAGCCACTAGCAGTACAGTGGATCTATAAGGTGCTCTGCTCCATAGAGTCTACTCCCCACATTCCAAACCAGGTCCACATCAGGAATACCAAARGAAAGGGTTATGATAGTACTTAAAACAATTTAAGAAACCATTCCAGAGTTTCAGTCCAGAATCTGAAACTATACAGTACTTAAAAAAAAAATCCCCCAAAAAGAAAAAAATGCAGATAAAATTCATAATAAATTTAAAAATGTATTAGTCTGTTGCTGTAGTAACTGCACTAAAGACTGAAGTAACTGAAGCACTGAAATACATTGTGCATTATCGTGTGTTTATATCGATGAATACCCCTAAGTTTCCACTTAGCCACCAAGTAAATCAAATCGTAACATTTTCACTCAAATTTCGAATAGTCTTTGCATGCTGTAGAAAGGAGCACCTGTATGCAACAGATGAAAATCAGCTCTCCAAGACCCTGGGTCATTTTACCACTCGGTATGTCCTTTCCTTCCAGTGCTGATTCATTAGAACACTCTTTGCAATTAGCTCTCATAGGCATTTGGAGAAAAGACATTTCTATTTTTTTTCCAAGTGTGAGAGTCTTTCTCCCCTCTCTGCTGGAAAAACAATATTGTCCARATAGACCTAGAATGATATAAGCAGGGGAGAGGAATGGGGAGAAACACAAGGGCATTGGATTTATGTATTTATATTTGTATAGAATGTGATATATGGTATCTTATATATGATATATAAATATTTGATTAGCAGTAACAAGAGCTTGTGAAAGGACATTTAATCTGCATTATGCTGGACACAGAGATGAGGACTGTCTGCTGGAAGTGGTGAGAAAATGGGCACATACAAGCACTGCGGATAAAAGTATAAAACATGGTAAGAGCTTTGATGCATTCCAGGTGTTCATATTCTTTGAAGTATTAGATATCTGCAGAACCATGCTGAGTGTCTAATCATTACATATAGGTTAAAAAATTTAGATCATTARTTGTTTTCCGTATCAAAAGCTGATTTTTGCAACTGAAAGTAATCATATTTCATCTAATAACAGAGAATTATAATATGGAAAATTGATTTTTCTACAATATATGCTTTACAACTTTAGTTTAATCTTTTTTAAAAAAATCTATATTTACAAAAATCACGTAAAGCTTTTAAGAGCGTGATTATTTTCTAAAAGCATGTATTGCAGGAAGGGCAAATGCATCCTTTTCTTGAAGCATGTATGCACCCACATACAATTGTTCTTATAAGAACTTCTCTGGTGCTTTCCTCATCTGACAACTGCCAAATTAAACAGCAATATTAATCATCAGGAGCCATTTATCATGTAGCTGTTGTAGCATTCCACCATAAAGCATTTTTGGTAGATGTTTTCCTGCCAATGCCTCTTTTTTCTTTTAAAAATTGCACACAAAGTCCAAGCAAATAAAAAGGAAAACCCATTAGAGCCACCTCATATTTGGTTACTTAAAACTTTATAACAATGAACGAATTATATCAGTCTCTTCATATGTAAAGTGAAACCTTATGGCCCAAGCCAGGGCCCTTAATTAAGCAGTTCCTATATTTGTCTACAACTGCATGTCAGAAGTAGAGGTTGCAGCTCTTCTTAATGGGGAACTGCAGGGAACCTTGTCAGTTGGGCAAATCTCATTTTAGACTGTAAGACAGAGTCGTTGTGCTCTATGAAAGTTGACTGGGAGAGGTGCAAAAGTTGATGAGGAGACTAAAAGAGAAGCAAAACGTAGCAATCTGCCATCTGCACAACCTCATGCTGATGGTGTGCAAGGAGATGCTCTTCCAGCATTTTATCTGTATCTTTCTACACGACCATATCAGTAGAGCCAATTTCAAGCTATGTTGCTTAGCATTAACATAGCGACTCCAAAGCCTTGGCAGAAATCCTGCGTAGCATTTCACAGCACAGCTGCCCATCTTCAGTTTTCTGCATCTGACAATGGGTAAAGGACACAGGGAAAAAAAAGAGCCTATAATGCTAATTTAGAGAAGCAGTGCCAGTAGCATGTCAGGGGARTTGAGCCTGGCTAAAAGCCCCAAGGCTTCCAGCCAGCTTGTTTCACCCTCCCTTGTGTCCCAGGATAAACTTGCATGAGTGAGGGACAGCACTATGAAAACGCCTCCACCTCCAGCCTGTTTATCACAGCTCCTCAGCAGACTGAGCCCCTAAGAGAGTCACTGCTCAGTTAGCGAACGTTTGCAGAGGTGACAGTTCAGGGAAACATCTACCCAACGTTACAGCACCCAGATGTTAAAAGATCTTTGGCTGGCCTTCCAACCAACTCTGAGATGGAAGCAAAATGAAATATTGGATTCAATGCACAGGATAAAGGGATTTTTCCCCGCTGTCTTCTTCCGTGCAGTGAAACCACACAGTATTCATGTAGAACGGATCAGGAAAACTTATCGCCTAAGTTTGTCCCGTGAATTAGTAGTCACCAAATAAAAAGAGATTAAAATTCTGAAATGCCTTGACCACTTTTTTACCCAGATAGCATGTATGACTRTGTTGGTCTTTTTCTTCCCTTCTTCCAGATGCACTTGCATATGGAGTTCACCAGCCACACGGGCTCCAAAGTTTTAAAGGAAAGCTCAGAGCTGTGACTCATTGCACACCTAGTTGGTGTTCATTGGGAATTAAAATTATGGAGTATCATCAGACGTTACCAAGGCAGGCATTGGCAATACTGTGTGCGCCAGCCAAGCCAAATTCATCAGGCATATGGAAAAGTGCCTCCATGTCCTCTAGAAGTCTTTGAGCAGCCCCATGCTCAAACAGGATCCCAACAGGCTGCTCTGAACTACCCAGCAAAATCTTCAGTTTTGTACAGAAATCCTGTTTCAGGAGTGAGCAGCAGAGAAAACTGAGGTCATTGCCTGTCTTCATATTTATTTTCAGGTGTTGGAAAAGACACCTGCTGAAAAATGAGAACACAATGTCATCTCTCTCCATACTAAATAGTTTTTCTAATTCTGCAGGCACCCTAGTTTCTCCATGCTTAGGTTTACATTAAGATTTGTCCTTAATGTGCAATCAAATTCACACTCTTTTCACTTTTTCAATTCGTTACATTTGAAACCTGACATCTGACTGTCCTATGGATCCTAACATATCTGACATGTTTGCTTATTTGGGTGGAGGAAAGGAATATAACCTATTGCATTTTATTTTTTGATGCTACGTTAATAAAAGTGATTTTTATGTAAGCTAAGAAGTCAGAGGATTTTTTGATTGGTTTTTGTATTTTGCTGTTTGCAAGATAAAATATTTGCATAGAGATCAGAATAGAATAGATGTGAATAGTGACTTAATGGTTTCTTAGATTTTTGTAATTAGGTTTCTAAAAATTAATCTAAGAAATGTAAGTGAAAAAACAGAAGCAGCAATGCAGTAATTGAATGTCATTGGCCACAGCCCATCTCTCTAATATTTGATAGCTGTACTGAGCTCAGCCTTAAACACGCAATCTGCAAATCGTCCAAATTAATGAAACACAGAACTGAAACAAGAACCCCGAAATCTGTGATATTATGATGAGACTTCTATCAAAGAATACAACATTTTCCACCCTGTTTCTGTAGCAARCTGAGACAAGTGATAACCAAAGGATGTATGGGCAGCCTTGTCTGCTTCTCTATGCATCTCTGCATCTGTGTAGATTATTAAGTGTATCATACACTTAATAACACAAGACATTTGAGAGAGAATCCTATGGAAATGTTATTTCACAGCTCACATCAGAAGCATAAAAAAAAGAAATATTGCTTTTGCATTGTTAGGGGGTTTTACCAAAGACTATGGCACCCATTCTCATTACTGTCGATAGAGCAGACTTGTGGGTAGAAGAAAATGTGTGCCATTGAGTCCTTTAACTCCAAAGCAATTACTGGAGGGAGCTCCCCAGAAATAAGAAGGATTGAAGCAAGGATGAAGAAGGAATCATAGAATCCTAGAATGCTTAAGACTGGAAGGGACCTCCAGAGGTCATCTAGTCCAACCCCCCTGCACACGCAGGGTCCCCTAGAGCATGTGGCACAGGGTGGTGTCCAGGCGGGTTTTGAAGATCTCCAGAGAAGGAGACTCCACCACCTCTCTGGGCAGCCTGTTCCAGGGCTCTGTCACCCTCAATTGCGAAGCAYCTAGATGCTGGAGCAGAGCCAGGAAATTCCAAAATTTAGGACATCTGGTCTTGTAAGGCAATTCTGGTTGCAGTTTTGAAAGGCAGCTGGAATTCTATGATTTTTAATAAAGTTTTAATAAAACATAGGCATAAATCAGTTAAACAAAACATTCGCTCAAATCAGCTAATTAACTATAATTCTAATTAAGTCAGAGCTTTATTCAACTATAATGGTGTGAGACTAAAAGCCTTCCAATTGCATAATATGACTTTTTTTTTATTAATCCCTAGTACCTAAATAGTGTTGTGTGCTCTCCAGTTCTCTAAAGCGTTACACAAACAGTGTACCAAGTTACCTTACCAACATCTCCTTAGTGTTTGTGAGTGACAGTAAAGTATCTTTAGACAAAAAGCACTCAGTCCATTGCCTGGTAGAGGACCAAAAGCCAACTAGGAGCAGAGAGTAGACTCTGAAGAATACCAATCTCCAATGCTTGTGAAGAGCCTACAGAATGTTAGAAGGACTTACTCAAAGCTACTTCAGAGGGAAACAGTGGCAAAATKTCAAAGAAAATGTGTTCACATTCATTAATGGTCACAAAGCAACTTCTGAGGGAAGTAGTGCTCAAGTTTCAAAGCAAATGTRTTAACATTCATTACACATTAACAGTCTATCCAATAACAGTCATTAACACTCATTGCGTTAACCATCATTATGGTGGCAGTTTAAGCATCATCTGAACCTCAGATTTTATTGTTCTTTCTTGGTCTGTTGTATGGTGTAAAAACACTGTCTCTTACTCCTATATGTAAAACATAGCTTAGAACAGCTAAGTAGGATTCACCACTTTCTGTGCCAGAGTTTTGCTACATAAGAAATTATAAGAAGTATCAAACTACAATTTCTTTACCCGCAGCAGCCTTAGAGCCTAATTTTATGGCAGAAGAGATTATTTTACTACCCTCTTCACTGAATCAGAATGCAGTRCTGAAAATTTTACTGCAGTTTTACAGAAGACACTCTAGAACCAAAAAATCCAGCAATTGATAYGATAGCAAGAGTATTCAGAAAATCTCACTTAAGTTCAGGAGTGCTCTTCTGAAGATAGATATTCATTTTGTTCTCTGCTAATTATGATGAGAAAGTGTGTGTTACTTTTAGACTCTGTAATAGAATAATTAAGAAATAATGATAGAAAGCTATTCTGATATATTTTGAGCTCAGATTGCACCACAGCAGGACAAGTGTCATCACCACTGGCATTAGTGAATTTACATGTGTCTGATAATTGGAAAGCCAAACTTTTTCTTCTTCCTATGTATGATGAACTCAGACTTAAGTTCCTATTTTCAGGTCTAGATTTTCTTTGTGATGGATTGCAAGGTCTGAAGGTATTTTTCTGAGAAGAATTCTGACCTTAGTTTAGTTATTTTGATCATGTCTTTCAGTAGAGCTATTTAATACCCAGGCATTTTCTTTGAGAGCACTTTGGTGTTGCTCTGATGGTAACTGAATAACCTTTCWCCCTCTTATTTTATTACTCACAAGAATATCTTTACTGGTGTGAACAATAGAAATTATGGCTTAAAATAAATGACTTGATATAATCCAGATTTCTCTGAGTRTATCACAGAAACATTTCTAGAACAAGAGCTTTCCAGTTTAGAAGAGATTTGCAAAGATACCGCTAACATTATTTTCAGAACATATATACTACGGTTTATCTCCTTCAAAGCAAAATAAAAATTGCTTCTCAGTGATGCTTATGACCAGTAGTTGTTCCACAAGACGAAATTTCCTAACTTAGGGGAAAACAGTGTTTTTCAAGCACTTTTATGTAACCATCCTGTTCCTCGTACAGTCTGGTTTTTATGCTTAGCCCCCCAGACACACACATGTAGCTGCTAGCCATCCCATTGAAGGCATGCATCACTGAAAAGCAATCCTCTGTCTAGGAGTGTGATTTTATTTCTGGCTTTAATGATATTGACGATATTAATTTAAAATATTTGGAAACTCTTCTGCTTTTGGGATAATAGGTGAAACTAAGTGYTGTGTTAATGATGGTATAATACACAACCAAGCACTTCAAACAAGACAGCAATAAGACCATTCCCTGCAGTATTAAGATACTCTTAATRAGACTTGTTGCTATGAATTTCTTTTAATATCTTTGCACATTTTTCAGTACCTCAAGGCACATCTAATAAGTAGGATTAAAGTGTTAAAAAAACGCACATATGAAGGATATTATTGCTCAGTTTTTGAAGAGTAATGATTTTCATCTATAACTTTAAGTCAAGGTTAGTGCTAGCAAGTATTTTTTGGTGGAGAGAAGAATAAAGAGGAGATAATATATTTAAACTAAAATATTTAAACTAAATCAGGAAATTTTTAGGTAATATACACATTAAAACTGAATACTTTTAAAGGATAAAAGCTAATCCTTTAGGATTACTGATAAAAACAGTATCAATGAATTTCTCTCATTTACTGTTTTCTATTAGCACTTTAAGAACATAGTCTTTTCAGCAGATGATAACTCTCATTTAGATAAAAGAAATTAAGCAAAATAATTTTATCACAAAGAAAGAAAAAGGATTTTTTTTCTGAAATTGAAGAGCTTTCACTTCTGAAACTATTCCTATATATTGTAGTTTAGTTATTACAATTTAAATCTTATCTGATTTATATGTATARTAATATTTTCAGATCTTTCATATACTGGTTTAAAACCAACATCTGTTGCATCTCTTCCAGTTGTTTTCCTATAAGCCTAGATTAACTTTCCAGGATCATAAACTGATTTTCATAAACAATAAGACAAAATGCTAACAAGTTCACCGTGTGCCATGCATTGGACTTCATTAAAAGTCACGTATAGGTGAGTGGTGTCCACTAATGCAACTTGCCCTTTATTCGCTCGTGCAACACTTGCCTGGCATATGGGAAAATGGTATTTGTGAAAGCTAGGGACTTTTTCCTGTCTATAAAGAGAGAAACCTGGAACTAGCTTTATGCATATCTGTAGTGGGATGTCTAACTAGGCTGAATATGGCTTAACTCCCATAAGAATTTAACAGGACTGAGAAGTACTCAGCAGCTCTTGCTGTACCACTTATCTTTATTCATTATACATAAGGAAAAATATATTTCATTGCTCTGACAGCTGGTCCTTTAAAAGCCCACCGATTTAAATATTTCCACTTAATTTACATGTTGGCAAATTATGCATAAATAAAGGAAATGTGCATTGCAATTTTAAGTGGGGGGGAAATGCCTACACAAAGACCTGCAAGGAGCTGAATCAGATTTCCGCAGGCTACCTAATCAGAATTTACCATCCAGACTTCCTTGCTGAGTACTTCTTATGGCTTGTGCTCCATAGAAGTGGAGAAGAGAAATAAGGACTGAACAGGTGACTTTTCTTCTAGATTCACAAGGCTTAGCTAGATACTGAATTAAAGCTCTTATTCATGCTCTAGTTTGTGTTTCGACAATTAAGAGAGACAGATGTCTCTAATATGAAAGACATAAAGACCAACACTTTAGTGTATGTAGTGAATACAGAATGATAGTGATTAACAAGGTTTTAATGCCTAGCGAAATTTAAAGTCAGCAGAAAATGAGCTGTTAATGAATGAATTGGCAAAGTTCAGATTTAAAGTTTAAAACTTGACTGATTCACCAAGATTGGCAAACTGGATATAGTCAGTGGCTTCTATGGGAGCAGATCGCATCRGTGTGACAACTATAATTACTGATGTTGAAAATCTGTAAAACCATGTACAGTTCTAAGTGTCTTTGCACCAGATCCTTTATTCTGACTAAGAATCTGGCAAAAGATATCAAATTTAGTTGGATTTTCTCTCTTTCCCAAGGAGTCCTCTTTCCCTTCCATTCATTAATAACTAGAAAGAGTTGAAAGTGGTGGAGTTGAGGCAAATGGAGGCCCACTACAGTTTTTCCCATGTTGGATTGAACTGCACAGTTCTCTTTCCAGGAAGAAGTGGTAATGTCCATGCAGCATCCGGCACGCAGCCACCCTCCACTTGAAAACCCACACTGAATTTCTTCAGAAAATCTGCTTAGAGCATATTATCCATCATGCACCTCCTTGGCACATTGAGACTGGAGTCTGTATTTGAATAGCACAGTTTTGTGAAKAGCAATTTTTATAGAGGCTGCCCATAAAGAGGAAAGGAGGTAAAAGAAATTGAGTAAATTATTTATCGTAAATATGTTTGCTCAGCTTTGGCAACAACCCAGGATAAGTCTTGAGATAAATTAACTGTCTTTAAACCTTCTACTGTTAAATTAAATACAAATTAGGTATTATTTCTATTTTAGAAGACACCTAAAAGTAAGTGGAAATAAGACGAAAAAATAAGCACTGCAAAAATTTCTTTCCCTCCTACTGAAATTTCTTTAAGAACAAGCCATAACTGTTCTTCAGTTTAAGAAATAGTGGTGTATTCTGAAATACTGTTTTTTAATTCTCTCTCTCTTTTTTTTTTTTTTTTAACTTCAAAAGTGTTCATAAACTTTATAAAGGATAAACAGACACTTAGATATTTTAGTAAATAGATAGTTAGGCACTTTTTAGACCATCTCCTCTCCTTTCGCTTCATTTCAGTTTTGAGTTTATTGGACCTAATACTGGGCAAAAAAAAAGAATTGGGGTTTTCAATAGAATGAAAAGAGAAGGGTGAAGGAGAAGGAAAGGAATAGAAAAAAAAAGAAATTCTTCACTTTTTGTCACTTTTTTGTCACTTTTTTCTTTTTTTTTTTTTTAAACTCTGCACATTTTACCACAAAAGCTGTCATCTGAAAAATTGCCCTCCAGGCAAAACTGCATGTAGCAACTCTCAAGAGTTTCAAGGCAGAATTTCAGTCCCACACTGCTTTACAAGCCTTTAAATTAAAACTTCCCAGAGAATAGCTGAAGTGCATGCAGTGAAGTCCAGAAATGTTTCTTTTGGGAGTAGAGAGAAGGAAAAGAAGGCCGTGCTGGTGAGGCGGAGAAAGGTGGTGACTGAACATAAATTTRCTCTTGCTCTACGACCTAGCAACTTTGGCGTGCCTCATAAACATTTTCATTTCTATTTTTACAGACATTTTTCATTTTGATATGTAAAGCATGTGTTCAGGAATAAAAGAAAATAGATATTTTAATATATGCGTGTGTTTGAATAAAACCAGAACAAAACAAAATTAACTAAAGTAGTAACTACTCTCTTTTTTCTGGTCCCTAATGTTCAACAGCAAACCTCTCTCTCAGGGCTCCTTCAAATTAAAAAAAAAAAAAAAAGAATTTGTCATTTTTCCACATGATTTTTGTAATTCTTTGTTCGAATACTGCATGCAATTCCATTCTAAAAATATTTTAAAGTTCTTATGCTTTGAAGCACGTTTGTTTGAAACTTGACCTACTTTTTTTTATCTATTACCTTTTGCAAAATCCATGGAATGATTCCTCCTCTTTTCCTATAAAAGTTTAGTATTTTATCACATCCAAGCAAATTAAGGATAAATGAACGGTGCTCCTTTCCTCATTTATAATAAACTGAAGCAYAGTAGATGATAGAGGAAAAAAGCTTAAAAATAAAAACAGTGTTCAATTTCCAAAGAGATTAAATAGTTACATATGATGTATATGTATATTAGAAAGGAAGGGAGAAATTCTGTGGGATGAAACTCTTTGAATTAATATTCTTTTTACTTAAGAGCAGGTAGTTAAAATATAATGGTTAMAAATTTGACTGTTTAGATATCCAGGGTTTCTCCCCATTTTTTGAAAGTGGCTAAGTTTATAGAGCAGAAAATTGAGTGTTCAACAATTTCTCTTTTTTAATGCTTTCATTTTCTTGGGTTCAGGAAAGAATATTGTCTTTATGAGTGAAATGTATTTACCTGCCTTTTCATAGCCTATGAAATATTTTCTCTGGAAGAATATGGCAATCCCAATCTCTGGGAGAATACACCAGGTGAACCACCTAATACACATTAAACTTTTATCAAAAGGAAAGGCATGTTTGAAATTGTGTTCTTTTAATTTWATTTTATTTTATTTTATTTTAACTTTTTTGAGGTTCTTTCCTTCTATCTATAATATCACTTGGACATAGCAAATGCATTTCATAGGGCACTCTGCTCAAGTCTCACTTCAGATAGTATATTTTTTAAAAAGATATGCAAAAGCATATCTAAAAATAGGTGGAATATCATCAGACTTATATACACTTACTCGTGTGAATAATCATCCACCCAAAATGTAAGTCCCCTTTGCTCCTGTTGCTGCTTACTTTCTTTCATATTGTTCTTCAGTTCCAGAAGAATGTCCTGCTGATTTGCAGGACATTGATTCTTCTGTCCTTAGCTGGATGCCTCCATTATAAATCAATATTTGATAATATTGCTTTTTCTGTACATCGAGCTGATGTGAGCTTAGGATATGCTTAGATCTATCTTCTATAAATAGTGTCAATTAACAGTATTTGCCATTGCCTCAGAGGTTGAAACACATGGAAGACATGATGGAAAAAGTGACTTGAATAAAAGATAGTGATCCAGCGATGAGATCATCATCACCTTAAAGATGAATGGAAAAAAATGAAAAACAAGAAGTCTTTTCACAAGGCAAATATTCCCATAGCGAGGATAGCAAAAGCTAACAGTTAAGGGTAGTACCACAGAACTTTTGATTTCACCCATCTTCATCCTCAAAAGTTGTAAGATAATCTACCGTTTCTGAACTGGGCACATCTGAATCCCAAATTAAGTTTCCTTATTAGGAACCATGTTCCCACAGCAGATTTATGCACCAAAATATCTTGACCTTTTCCTRTAAGGATCTGTTTTGACTCCAACTTAGAAAAAAGTGATGGAAAGTAATAATTTTGAAAGGTCAGAGAAAAGTAGCTTAAATGATCACCAGCCAATTCTTGATCAGGCGTGCAGAAATGAAGGTTGGGTGGGCGGAAGAACAGGTGTCTATTTCAGTGCTAATGTTCCCCAGTGATTTGTGTGATTGGCTTTTCCTTATATTGACAAATTCATTTCTATACCACTGATACCAAGAATAGTTTCTTAGTGAAGTTCAAAGATATCTTTGAAAAGGGCACAAATACTTTAAAWTTTTTTTAAAAGGACTTTATAAAAATTTGTCCTCAAGATGATTTGGTTGCCCCCCTCTGAGTTCTGCAAGAAAATGACACTTTATGATGTTCATTGCAAAACACGTTAAGGTACATATTTGCTTGAAAAAAATAATAGGATATGTTGGTCTTATTTTCATCATTGTAAAAAAATGAAAGTATAAAAGATTTTCTAATGAAGTCTTCCAGTTGGAAAAAAAGAAAAAAAAAAGAAGAAAAAAGAAAAAATAGAAGAATATAAAATGAAGGCATTTTTAGCACATTTTGAAGGTGTAAAGCACAAAAAGAAAGGGTAGTTGGTTGTATATCTGTGTACTTCACAGCATTCACACATTTACCTCTGAATTATTGCCATCTCCAACATCTGACCCTTACTGACTGTGCGATTTGGCACTTACACCCAGCTTGGGTGTCGGTTCACACCTGAAAGGACTCCAAAATCTAGACCCTTCCACAACAACATATCCTACAAGCATTCACCCAAACACATATTTTGAAAAATGATTTCCAAATCCACAGCACAGTTGGAAAATCAGACGCGGGAAGTTTCTGAGAGCCACAACAAGAAAAGTTTTAGTGAGCCCTGGAGCCTCTTGCGTAGGCTGGTTCTGATCCATTCCTCCTAGGCATGAGACCAGGGCAGATCTTAGAACAGTCTACACGGTGCTGTAGGAAAACAGTCGTAATCAGCTTACCTGCCATTACTGTTTTATAATAGAGTCACTTTAACATCCTCACCCTCTGCAGGTGGAACACTTGTTCCTGCCTTCTTAACCCCTTCCAAARTCCAAGCTTGCTCCTCGGAACCCGCTACGAATGCAGCAACAGGCTCTTTAAATCTGTGTTTTTTGGCCTGCAATTCTGAGCTCTTTTGAGGCAATTTCAGGTGAGTTCATTGCCTCCATTTTCTGGCACTAGCTTCTGCCAACCAGGCCTTACTGTTCTGCTTATAATTAAAAGAAAATAGGAGAATTTCTTTAGACCTTTTTATTTGGAAGGTAAATGGCTCACTATACCAATTGAGTGCTACAGGAAAGATAACAAAATCTTATTTAGAAAAAAAATATTGTTGCCAATGCACCTTTTCTTGCTAAGGTTGAGCCAATCCTTCTTTATGAACTGAGCGTATCTACTGCAGCTGTAAGGTCTACCAGCAGTCACCACCTATGGGTTATTCTGAGCTCAAATTGCATGAACTGGAGGATTACAAATGTAGGTTATTTTGCCTCCGAGTTGGCCAGATCCTGCCCRGTGCACTCAGCACAAATGAGGAAGTCATCTTTGCTCTCACTTTAATCACCATGTGCAAGCTTGCAAGAGTCTGGCCCAAGTCCAGGGAARAAGCAGCTCCCCACACCAGGCAGCTCACTTAAGCAGAGGGTATTGCTCTGCTACATGATTAAATGCATTCTTGATGTGAGGCTAGCAGTTATTCGATACATGTTTTTCAATTGTCAGTGCYATTGAGGAAGATGTTCTCCCTCCTGCCCAGTGGGCCACACTAGAAAGCTTCTTACATACCCTGCCAAAGAAATCACTGCTGCAGAGTMTCATCAAATCCAATTAAGCCACTCATCATCTTGGAGGGGAGGGGAGAATATACAAGAGGACACCCTGATTTCATCTCTTTCTTTCTCATTGCAGAAGTGGATGAAAWTTAATTTAGCATCCCCTCCTTCTTGCTCTCCTATGCAGTTTAATACCGAATGCTAATAAATCTGAACCACCAGAGGTGGTAGCTTCAGTTTCTAGAGTATACTTTAACCCCTAAAGTTCATCTGGATAAGCTTTACATGAAACAAAGCTATCTGAGCAACTTCTTTAAAAGAATCAAGCCCCCTTCCCTGGCTATTTCCTGGCCTAAATCAGCATATCCCTTTGAAATGTATTATYGGTGTACCCCAGTTTAGCATCTAGCCCCCATCCCATCTTTTTATTTTTATTTTTTTTATTTTTAAATCCTCTGCAGATTCCCCTCTCATCTATGTAATACTAAGATCCTGTTGCAATTCTGACATATGGTATGACATAGATATAAGAACCCTTTTGGCAACATGAGACATATAAGGTCACATTGCATTTGAATGCAACAGTTGGTTTTACTGTCCTGTAGTCATTACAGATGGGGAATGGGACTGTTCAATGTCAGCTCTATATCATGAAGCCAAGCTTTTAATTCCAAGGGCTTCTCTTGGAACTAGYTTAAAACCAATTAATAAAACGAGAGTGAAAACTGCACTGTAACAGAAAGAAAGAAGAAGGAGAAGAAGAACAAGAGCAAGAACAAGAACAAGAAGAAAGGAAAAAATCACCTCTTCAAAAGTCTCTCACAAACAAAGCATAAAGGAATGATTATTGGCATGCAAGGCCTTGCAGTAAATCTCTATTTCTTGTATGTCCTTGTTGATAAATATCAGAAGTTGGTAGAATACTAAAGACTTTTTTRAAGTGTTTTTCATGTATTTAGAAATTAGTTTTTAACTGATTAAATATTTCTTAGATATTCCTAACTTTTGTACTTTTGTACCACTCTTGAAAAGATATTAAAATTTATTTCTGGCAGTTCTACATCTTCAAATAGTTCTCCTTGCCCTTCAGACAAAAAGTTTAATATTTAACAGGCTTACCCAAAAATAAAAAGAACAACAAAAAAAAAATGCAGAGTTAAGCTTTTCTTTTTGAACACAGTCAAAAAGAACTGACACAGAGTGACTGTAAACTGACACAATAACAAAGTAAGCAAAAAAGGCATTTTTAGAACTCATAGGTTCCCCAATTTTCTTAGTTTAGACCTCCAAACAGCTTAATAAAAAAAAATGTGATTACAATGTAAGCATCTATTTTTATTTGTTCATTTTTCTTTTTGCATCCTTGGCATTTCCCTCATAGCCAACATTTGAATTCCGKGATCCACTATATATGTCTTTCAGGTCTAAATTACATGAAAATGTGGTGTGAGGTATGCATGGACATGTAATACCTTAAATAAAATGTTTCCACCAAAAAACATTGGATCTCTTTATGGCCATTATATCCAAAGGTATAAGCCCTATCACATAAAGGTAATACAAAGAGCTGCCGTATAATTCTGAGACTTGAAGTTAAGAAATTTCCTTAGAGTTTGTTAGTATTTACACCTAGTCTTGGCTTTGTGGCTTCACCTTGGCCCTGCTTCATCACYGCAGACTTCTCTGGTGGTCCCTTGACTCATGACTCTGATCTTAATCCCCAACAAAGTCTACTCCTCTGTTAGTGCCATAATTTGTTATCAGCTTATGAACTCTTCCTTCACGGTAAAATGAATGATGTGACTCATTTTTCTTCTTTCTCAAGTTCCTTCCACTGTTTTTCTTATTCCACTGTGCTGCCTTGCGTTTGCTATCGTGGATATTTATCTTAGCCAGTATTTGTTTATCCTTAGCTAGTAGTAGAAGTTATSTTTTATATCCCTCTTATATTGTATCCTTTCTTGTTGCACATTATATTAGCAGCAAAGCTTCTTTTGGGGAGAACCTAGGAAGCTATGAATTGAGAGAGAAACAGGAAGAGTTGAAGTAATGCGACATTCCACTGAACCATTCTAGTGGTTCACCACTAGAAAATAATAAGAAGACAGTCTAAGTGTCAGAAGATTGCATTAGAACACCTAAGAATTTAAAATGAGCTTRCTCTGAGATCTATGGGGGCTTGTAAAATTCCTGAAATATCTGCAAAACTAAGATTCAGACTTCTCACAAACATTTTAGTTTTGTTTTCTGCACTGTTTTAGTGCTGCACGTTTTTAATTCTGATATCTGCATAATCATTTCCTAACTAGAACAGCAAGTTTTTCKGTTGTYTTGGTTTGTTTKGGGTTTTTTTGTTTGTTTGCTTGCTTGACCTAGAGACTTCTGCTTGGTTTAAAACTCCTTTTGTATGATTTTTGTGGATACTTATTCTTAYGATCTATCAGGAAAACTCCTCTATAACAGCACTACATGGGTTAACTGTACTGCTGTTGTCTTCCATTGTTGAATACACAATCTAATGCAAATTATTAATTAACCTGGAATTAACTACATGAATTTATTACAACATTTTGATTCACTGTGCATCCCTTCCTGCCCTGCTGRGGATTTGTCTTCCTGGGCTCAGGACCAAATAGATAACGCTGGTGCTCGGCACAGAGAAACCACGGGGCTTTTCCAGGAAAATCCTGGAGGAATCCCCAGTGGAGCATCCACCCCATTCCTCTGGGCGCTGCATTCAAGCTGAGATGCTCAGTACTCAGTGAGGCTATTAAAAGCAAAAACGCAGGATGGAAGAAAAATAATAATGATTTTTTTTTTCTCATATCTTTTCATTACAGGAAAGTAGAAGGAGGAAGAATCTGTGCATTAGAGACCAGTATCTCCTTAGCCATTTGCACCTTTATACTTCTACTGAAAAAGTATAGTGTAAACACATGAAATTCACAGCCTTGCAAATATTTGTTATATATATGTGTGTACATGGGTGTTATAGGAGAGAGAGAAAAAAAAGTGCTAGTCTGGTAAACATTTCCACATATTTCATTCATTGTGCTCCTCATTTTATTGTTTTTCTGCACAGATCTGAAGTGCAGATGATGAACCTGTTTCCCTGCAGCATTCTTTTCATGTATGCACTAAGATAAATAAGCATTTCTTAAAACACCAGAAAATTCTTACAAGATTCTTTCTTTTTCCTTTGTTTGGTGTGGAACAGGCATATAGTAAGCTTAGAAACAAGACTGTGTGTTGCAGCCTTATTGGTTCATAGCAAAAAGCCTTATGAAGACTATGAAGCCTTATTTCTTTATAGATTCATATCCAGTGAGCTTAATATCCAGYGATATATCCTACATATGCATGAGTTGGAGAAAAAATGATTAATTCAAATATGCCTTGATTCCGAGAAACTAGAAAAGATTTGTTGTCCATTTTTTTTAGTGCTTTGAGTTATTCTGGGCTATTTGAGCAAAGCTTTAATATTCTTATATTTATACTTTTTGAAATGGTTGCTGATAGTGGTTGCTTTGTACTTTGCAATGAATAACACAGTCTCAGCTATGAGAAGCTTGCAGTAAAAATAAAAAGATCAGGAAAAAAAATAGATCATACAAGGAAGGATAACAAATGGATGAGCAGGACTTCTATAAAATCTATTTTATTTTCAAGTCACCCCTTAGAGTAATGTAGAAGAGCCTGTAGAAGGAACCCCAGTGAAGAAAGAACTGGCAGTGAAGGTCCAAGAGCAGAAGACATTTCGGCAAATGTTGCAGAAGAAATGGAAGAATAAAATAAACCAACAGATAATAGTGAAAAGCTGAGACTGCAGGATACAACTGACTTATAGGTTGAATTTTCAGTCAGAAATCTTAGTGAGCCCCTTGTAAGAGGTGGCTTTATTCTGATCTACAATTTTAGGGCCAAAAATGGTCTGGAGAGAGGGCTAAAAGCATTAATTGGCACTGCCAGTTTGTAGAAAACTTTAAAAGTTAGACTAGTGAAATCAAACAGGAATCAAGAAGGAAAAAATGCAGAATACTTTTTTCAGAGATCTGTGTGGCTCTGAGTGACAGAACCAAAGAAGAAAAAGGAAAGAAGAAGAAYGATTTTAATTACATCCTTATTAATACATACATAATTTACAGGTGCCATAGGCCTCCGATTTGCCTGCAGAATGCACCCAGTGGGGAGGCGAGAAAAAAATCCCATGAGACACTTCTGTGGGTAAACTCAGGAAGGGAGGCCAATTCCTGTCCTCTTTATGAATATTCAGCATGAAAACCTGTATTTACAAGAGAGATTAGGATCCAACTTAATTTCTACTGAAAGAAAACAAAACAAACAGAACATTTACCTAACAGTTTAGTAGAACTGTGTGTCACAATTTGGTTAATGCTGATTTGAATATAATGGACGGTACTTTTCTGCTTTCTTTCTTTCTTTCTTTCTTTCTTTCTTTCTTTCTTTCTTTCTTTCTTTCTTTCTTTCTTTCTTTCTTTCTTTCTTTCTTTCTTTCTTTCTTNTTTCTTTCTTTCTTTCTTTCTTTCTTTCTTTCTTTCTTTCTTTCTTTCTTTCTTTCTTTCTTTCTTTCTTTCTTTCTTTCTTTCTTTCTTTCTTTTTCTTTCTTTCTTTCTTTCTTTTCTTCTTTCCTTCTTTCCTTCTTTCTTCCTTCTTTCCTTCTTTCCTTCTTTCTTTCTTTCTTTCTTTCCTTCTTTCTTTCTTTCCTTCTCTCTCTCTCTCTCTCTCCCCCCCCCTTTCTCCCTCCTCTCTCTCTCCCTTTCTCTCTTATAATTGACCTTGAATCTTTGTGTCCGAAAACAAATTCTCAGCATTTTGCACCTGGAACAGTGGGCATAAGCASGAACAGATGGCAAACTCCACTGTGGAGCCACAGCACTGCTTTCCAAAACATGACAGATGAAAAGGTGGCTTCTTTCAGAAACCCAGAGCAAAAAAGTCCACAGAAAGGTCCTCTCCTGTTAGTCAACAAACAGATAAAATCCCCAGTGTGAAGAGATTCAGCATTTCCTATCACATGGTGGGGCTGGATGCTGATGGAATTGTTTTAATTGCTTAGGTATCCAATATATAGCTTTTCTAGACTCCTTAAGCTACCATGCAAGGCCTGACAGATAAATGCCAAGTAATMGTGGCAATGGAATGAAGGGTCAACATAATTTTTTTCTGATCTATATGAACGGGGCATGTTGTGCATCACAAAACAGCAAACAGGTAAGTTTATTTTAAGGATTCATACAAATCTTTGTGTGTCACATTTAATTTTTAACACAAAGCCTTCTTCAAAAAAAAGGAAGATTGTTACACTAATGAAATGTGGCATTTCCTTAGCATCTTTGGGACCTGCATGTGTGTATATATATATATATATATGTTGCATATATGTGAATATATCAGTTTACACTTACTGTATTTTAGCAAATCACAAGATCTGGGGAATCTGACTGAAGGCTTTTACGTATTTGTTTCCGTTTTATCCTTCAGGTTAGAAAGACTGACACAAACCCAAAGTTTACTGCAGTCCAATTCAGAAGAGCATTGCTTCCTCTGAAGAGACTAAGATTTCCTGCAAATAGAGAATTGTGTTAGACAATAATCATTCAATGCAGATAAAAAGACAGTGGCTCTTACTACAATGCATTGAACTTCCTGAGGGTTTTTTACCCTATTTACAGAGAAATTTGGGGCTTGGGAGGACATTAGGGCTTGCAAATCTCCGTTTCTTTTCTCACCTCTGCCTTGCAATAAATCTCTTTGAGAACTATCACACCCTATCTATGATGAACAGACATGACTAGAACTAGAGGACTTTGCAGAGAGTGCTATTAGCCTCAAAAAAATATAGTGACTACTATTTATTCACAATTAACTCWCAGGATAATTGAGGAAACTTTTTCCGTAGTTACTCTTATACATATATCAATGTGTTAAATAAAGAGGTGCTAAGATGGGCTTAAATCCTCCGTGAGACATGGTAGTATAAGGCATCGTTATACATTCCTTACATATCCTTATACATTTGTTCTTCGTTATACAGTCATTCCTGAGAACCAAATGCTGTCTGCCACGAGTTTTGTCCCTTGTCTRGATTTGCTTCGGATGAGCTCAGAGTCCCACTGTCAGAAGCTATCTGAGAGTGCAGGAAGATCCATACACTCTATGCCCTCTCCTTATGGAGCCATGGTGGCAAACTGCTAGGCTGCAGAGAAGAGAGGTTTGTTGGTTTGTTAGTCATTCGTGCCATTTCCGCCACAGAAATGTTGGAATCCTTAGACAGACTACATAAAAATAATTCTTCCTGGAGTGCCAGAATGACAGCTTCCCAGTCAAAATAATTCATTTCTTAAAAGAAAGGTAAAATCCATAAAAATAAAATCAGGTAAGCCACAATGATCCTATCACACATAAATAAACCTTAACAATATGTGCTACCTACTCAGTACCAGCCGGTTGTTTATTCATTAATCTTCCCTCGAAAAACTATATTGCCTCAAGATACAGAAGACAGATGTGTATAAAATGCACAAGCAATTTATACAATCAGCTCCACAGATTCCTCCAGTTGATAATGGGATGTCACAAGTCAGGTTTGAAAGACCGAAGAATAAAGGAAAGGAAAAGAGTTTCAAGTATCTTATCAGTCACAACTGAATCTGGCAGCGCTGATTAATTTTATGCAAGTTGTTGTGTTRTGTTTTTATTTAGCAGAGATTGCTCTTCAGTGAAACATTATCGCTGTGAACTGAGAGTCAGCACCACCCAAAGATGCATGTTCTGACACTGAGGTCTTCAGCACCCATTAGAAAAAGGCACTCTGACTCCAACTAATAGCTGAATACGGTGAAGCTGATTGACGTGTTTATGAAATGCAATTTGGCAAGAGTTACATGTTGTGTGACAGACTGTCTAATATTCATCATGCAAAACTGGTAGCAGGTTTTTTTTAATGGCTCAGCTCTGTTTAGGCGCTTGCATTTATGATAAATAACRGTAAATGACAGCTCTCTCTGGGACTCTTACAACCAGGTAAATAAACATTTGAGAGTGCCAAAAAATCTAATTACCTTTTCTATTGCCTAAATGAGACTGAAACTCTTTTAAAAATCTAGCTCCAGTCATAGATGCTTATTCTGAAAGCCTGTCTCTTCTCATGCATGGGGCCTCTTAAAGTGCTCAGGATACTCTTCTATCTCCTAATCTGCAGAATATTGAGGGTGCACCTCGATGCCAACACAGGCTGATTCTGGGATAARCCTGGGCCAACACCTGACCATGAAGGCCTTCAGAAGAGTCTTGTTGCAGAATGACCACTGCTGTATGGGAGCTGGTGACGGAGGTGGCACCACAACCCGTGGGACCTGTCTGTCCACCGTGGCCTATGGAGTCTTTGAGGAGTGTCACCTTCCCCCAGCACAACCACGCCAGCTTGCAGCAATGGAAACCAGACCAGGTCTGAGTCAGGGGTGTGGGTTTGCAATGAGGGTGCAAGCGTGRGGGAAACACGCTGGGCCCACCAAACACTTAGCAGTGCCATGTCTTTGATGTGGCGTTCTCCCCGGTGACATCTGCCAGCATAGAATAAAAAAGCGTTTTGACACTTCATAGATTATACGCAGTTGCTGTTGGCCAACAGAATTAATATTAAATATCAAGCTACATGATCTGTGGAAGCCGTTGAAGTAAAGTGCTGGGAATTATGGATTAAACTTCTGAGAATAAATGTTGGTTGGTGTAAACCAACTCCTGYGTGTCCTCAGAGCTTTTGGCTTTGAAAGGTAAAGCTGTGTTTTCAGTGAGATGCAGAAATGAAGGGGCGTTACATCGCATTCTTTTAGGCTACAAATTATAATGATATAATTTCACTAGTAATTGAGTTTTCTGTAACACTAATTAAAACCTGAAATATAGATTAAATGAAAGGAATGGGATTCTTTAGGGACCTGCAAGTTTATTATGTGTAACATTTCTAACCCAGTTCACGGAAGGAGAGTCAATCAAAGTTTCTGAGCAATGAGTTTTTGTTCTTGTACCCTTTATAAGGGAGGAGAAATCAGAACTGTCTTCCTTATGAAGCTAAGGAAAAATTTGAATTCCTACAAAAATCAGTATAATAAAGTTACCCTTTTGGARCACTCATCTTCTCCCACTTCATTTACTATTTCTGTTTAACTTTCTTGGCCATTTTTTAAAAGTTGATTTGCTCTGGCTMGCAATTAAAATAATTTTGAATGCTCTATAAATGAGTGTGATAGAATCCTTAAAAAGTATTTCACATATTTTATTGAAGGAAAATAAGATCGGATTATAGAAGGATGCTCTTCTATACTGTGCCCACGGGATAAGCCTGTGTGTACCTAAAATGTTTACATAACTTTGTAAAATTAAACAGCACCAAAAATATGAGATAGCATGTAAAATGCATGAGGAATAAAGCCAAAATGTAAATGATATATTTCTAGATTACTTTCTGCATATTTCTCCAGTCCCTATGAAAATGGCTTTTGGAACTATCCTGATTATTATCCATGGGTGCCTGCTGCAAAGAACCGATAAGTGGCAGAGGCGACCTAATAGCCTGCTAATGAGCTCTTCCCCCAGTGGAACTTGCAGTCTGCCTCGGAGGGTCACCACCAGCCACGTGCAGAGTTATTAGGGCTGGTAATTAATCCAGGCAAAGGCACCTATCACTGACATTTTGAACTTTGAGATTGCCAGACAGACTTGGATAAATCGCACTTTGCACCTCCTTCCCACTGCAAGATTAACAAAGTGCATTATTGTAGGGTAATAAGATATTTAATTTAGGGCATGATAGGTCAGTTGATATTACAGTGTTTTCAGTAACTTTGGAAAATATTTCTAGGTTTGATTTATTAATCAAAAGAAGAAGCGGAATATTCTTTTCAGTCTTTCCTGGTTATGAAGGGGCTTTACCAACAGATCCTAATTAATTACTGAAAATGGGGCCGTACGTGTACTTTTTTTCGCAGTTTCCAGCTTCCAGTGTCTCACAGAAGCAGCTATTGTAGCATGCCGGGTCCTCGATTAATATGATTAGATATTTGATCCAGCAGTTCAACATCTAGTGAATGCCCCAAGTGGTTCACAGCGGGGTTTCCTCCCCACCACTTTTCTCCAAGTTCTGTAAATCCTGTCAGACGGATGCAAGCGCTGAGGAMTCGAGTTAGTAGCTTTATAGAATTAAGGACACTTGGGTAACATTTTATTAATTTTAAGAAGTGCTAGAGGAAGAGCATTAGGGATTTTCAAGGCTTACTCCATTAACAGCAACGGTTGTATAGTCCATTAATTTCCTTGGAGGTGTTGTGAAGATTAATTAGTTAATGTTTCTACAGAGCTTTGAAGATACAGAGTTGCTATTTAAGTTCCAGAGTCTTTCCACAGTAATAAAAAAAAAAAAACCAACAAAAAGAGATTTTTAATGAATTCTGATATGCACAAACTAAAAAGCACAAAAATTATGCCTAAAACCTTGGTCTTAGGACTCTTTCTGGCAGAATTGGGCAGTACAATCCCTGTCAAAACCCTTGGAGCACATGAAACACAGATGTGTCCCCTTACAATGAATTTTGCAGTATCAGTCCTAGTGTTTAGAGTCAGATCAAGCCTCTCTGGATTTTAGAAGAGAAGCTTTCAGCCAAAGAAGGATCTCGTGAGTCCAGCTCATGAAGGCAAATCACTACAGAGAATCTCTCTTGTTGACAAAAGTTCTGGCAAAAAAACCACCTTGATTTCTTATAGTACTAAAATAACAACATGAAATTATGTTTTATTCTTAAGGCGCCTCAAATTCAGAGATATTATGCATTAAAATAACTTGCTTTCACTTAGGCTGAATTTGCAGATGCACTTTTAGTATGCATTTTGCATTGTGATTGCTTTCCTTTCCCTTTCTCACCTTTTACTTATTTTCCAGTCTGTATAGAATAACATTTCTTCTATTAAAAACTGCACTGGAGTTCTGTAGTAACAGCATCTTATTTCTATATATTAATATGACCTTAGGTTTTTCTCACAGATCCATGAAGAGTCATCAATATCCTTTTCTGTTATGAGCTTTTCCCCTTAAACCTTCAATTATGTAACATCAATTTTTAAAAATTTGAATCCTCATTTAGTATACAAGTTAGAAGTTACTTTAGAAAATGAGGATCTGAAAAGCAAATTGCACCGCATTATGTCAGTGTTAAGGCAGAATGAATTTTGATTTTTTTTTCTTGGATATTGTTAAATATTTTCAAGAAATGCAAGAGGCTGTTGGATTGGCACTATGATACATGTCTGGTTCATGCTCCTAGCTGGCAGTCCTTTATTTGCAAGCAAATTTTTTCTTCTACTCGTCCTTTAGAACAGCTAAAGGATTGATTTTATTTAAGTGACTTCTTATCCAAACATCTCCTCTGCATTATATCCACCCTGGATAATTGTCAGCTTGATGGTTTTGAATCACCAGTTACAAAACTAAATATGATTGAAAGAACGCAATTTCAAAGACATATTGTTTTCTAAGAGYATCCTCTAGCCTAGGTACACTTCTAAGACGTGTTTAATAAGATGCTTTTTGAAGAGATATTCCCTTCTATTACRACACAGCCTGAAGCAATAAGAGTAGCATTGTTAGTATATCATTWAAAAAAAAAAAAMMRRCACTTAATTGAGGTGCTTGTTTATGAAATTTGGAAAGGGCACAAGTGACACGTTGAGCAAATAAGGTATCTGACGCTATTTTGATAACTTGTACAGCATACAACAGGAGGAAATGCTGTTTACTTTGGATTGTTCATCAATCATTACACAAAATAGAAAGTAAACTAGTAGTAATCCTTTGAAACGCAGGTATACATGCTTGAAATGAATGAAGGTATATAGATATATATATCTATATATGCATGTATATATATTCATATATACATATATGTGTGGGCATATATATGTATATAAGTAATGCATCCCACATTTTCAAAGTAATTTTTGTATTTGTAAAATCTTCAAAATCACATTTTCACTGATATTTGTTTTGAGTACAAGGCTAGTAATGAATAGTGAGCAGATCATTYCAAACATACCATGGAATTGGGTCAATGATAGACCTAACTGTAGAGGAGTAAAGAGGTTAAAAGCAGTTTTAAAATATCATTCTAGATGATCCACCACAAATCATATTTTATAATTAGAACCTTAAACCTAACATCTAACAAGATAGACCCCGGCTGGCCCTTTGGTCTCATCTGTTGTATTTTGTCCCTCTGCATGGGACTAAACTAAAATTAGAAGGAAACACCATTTAGGAGAAGCATTCTAGACCGAGATCAAAAATTCTTAACAGATAATTTAAACTTTAAATGGAGCAATTTTCTTGTTTCTTCAAAGATGTAAGATTTTGGAGAATTCAGATCATGCTATTCTTCCAATAGAACAGGTCTCAAAGTAGCAAGCAATCTAACCTTTCTAGTTACTTAGCAAAATAAAGCTATATTATGCATGTTTTATGCATAGGTAATTAGGCAGATATTTTTATAATTACTGGACTTACCTATATTCATACAACTTCTCAWTTTTTTCTCTTGGTTTTCTTATCCAGCTTTCAATCCAAACTAGATATATTCAAATTTAACAACAATTCATTGCGCATCAGATATTGCAGATTTGGCATTCTTTTGCTTGTCATGCACTAATCTTCTAGTTTGTTAAACTGAAGCACAAACATATAAAAGCAAAAGACAAAGAACGCAGAAAAAAAGCAACAATGATGATGACCTGTATTGCTAAACTGAGCAGAATATTCTCTGAATAAAACTTACATCAGCACAAGCTTCTTCTAAGAAAAATAAAAAGTGAAATTAGCTGCCTTCTTTAAAATAAACTTAATGGTGGAGGTGAAATAGGTCATCTCTCAGAAAGCTTTGGTTTTTTCAAAGGTTTTTTGAGTTGATTATGAGAAGAATAGGCATGCACTGATTGAGAAAAATTCCCCATGAGAAATATGCTGACCCTTTCACAAGTCCAACAAAACAGGGAAATTGTTCTGATGAAATTTAAACTCCATTAAAAAAATCTTCTAATTTCAATAGATGACTGGACTTTTARGGCCTCTGTTAGATGACTGGAATTACTCATCAGGGTTTTGATTTATCAGAAAGATTTATCAAACTTCTATCATAAAATCCTCTTGAAATACAAGCTATTTGTCCTTGCTTGTCAATGGTAACACATTAGCAATAAGCTACATGGGTTAAGCTAGTGGAAGAAAAATTAGAAGATTTCTATAACATTTAAGGGGTTTTAGGATTTGGGTTATAAGAGAGCCCTGATGTTCAAATGTGAAAAGTTTTATTTTGTTTGTGGTTCCATATTAGGCCTTGTTTTCCTATGCCCACAGTTCTAACAAATAAAATAAAATAAAATAAAATAAAATAAAATAAAATAAAATAAAATAAAATAAAATAAAATAAAATAAAATAAAATAAAATAAAATAAAAATATTTAATCACAATGTAGAGTGATTCTTAATACGAATAATACAGAAATATTGCAATAGGAAGAGTACTGTACAAATATGCAAAAAAAAGCCCATTTATGATTTTCTGAGTGGGAATTTGAAAGTGAGTAAAAGATGTCCTTGAGAAATCCATTAACCYCAATCAGCCTAAATCTTCATCACTCTTAAATGCTAAATGCAATGCAAAGTTCCTAGCCCATGCTGAGGAAGAGCCAGAAATGATGTGCTACAAACAAATAATTGCTGGCGAATATCAAACTGATTCTCATGGGTCAAGTTCAAGTCTTCTACTCAAAATAAAAAGCAAAATCTGTGTGTATTGCATGAAATAGAAAAATCAAGGGAAAAATATGGATAGCAAGCTTTCTCCTTTTACTTTCTCCTTTTCTTTTTCTTAAAGTAAGGCTACTGAGTATAATATGCCTGAATTATGTTTGAATTAAGGTTAATTTCCTACAAAAACAAAGAWTTTGTGTAACTCAGACTATAGTGAAGTTTCTGTCAACTGATAGTTGCAGAGGCAATTCTACAGTGAAGTCTTCTCTGTGTTACTAATTCAGGATATAATTATATTATAAAAGCAAATTAAATTAGTTTCATTACTATTATTGTTTTATGAACTGATTTTTGCCCTTGCAGTTTCTGTTAACTATACAAATACAATTTGTCTTCCAGCAAGTATGCTTCTGCATGAGGTTAATAACTCCATTCCTGGCTCTCACCATTATATTGCAATGCTGTTATTCTGGGTTTTTTTTTTTAAAAAAAGTTTCACAGGCATCTGAACTGACAAATTCTTAGAAGTCTTCTGATTTCAWATTTAGTTATTATTACAATTGTTAGTCTTTCAAGTGAAAATAGTTGTCACACTTTTCATTTTTGATACTTTAATGAGAGCATATAATAATGAAAGTATTCATTCAAAATGCATGTTTTGACCCATACATACATATGTATTTATATATGTGTATACCTAGGATTTACAGCTCCAAAATAGTTTATAGAGTTTTTTCTTTATGTTAGATTGACGAGGATCCTTTTTTTGACAACTGGCTGTTTACGAGATTTCCAGTGTCGACAGGTATCTTACTACAACCTCAAATACTAGACTTTTTAATCAGAATAAGCATAGGAATATAATAATCATCCAGGTAACATTTGCCAACTTTTCAATAATTTTCAATGCTGGTGACACTGATTCTCAGAATATTGAATCTTCAGCTTACATGTCAGTTGGATGGTCCCTAGGAATGACAGAGCAATTCGCTGTCATCCTGGGTGACAGCTCTGGTCCCTTTTGCTGGCATTCACAGTTCTGGAGTTAAAGGGTGATGAATACATTGGAACATGGCAATACATTTTAAATTTAAAAGGGAATAAAGAACAAGCTCCTTTTAGGATCACAACCCATTTCTCAACCTTTGTCAAATGCTTTACGAAAAGAGTTAAAATAGCAAAAAAAGAACGTTGATTATCCAAACTGCAGAGAGATAAATGGTTAATCTTTTCCATTTGATGGGAAACTGAAAGGAAAAATTGTTAGTTTCATGCAGATTGATTGGRAAAAAAAAGTTGCCTGTCATGGGACTTTAAGCAGTGATGAGATTTGACACATCCATGAAATTAGTTAGAACCATAACAAAGAGACAGTGCAACTTATAATGAATTTTATTTAGAAAGCAAATAATACATTTGCTTATTTCTATAAAGAGCTAATAAGGTAAAAAGAAAGAACTGCAGTAAAAAACCTTCAGGCATACTATATTGTGTAGCTTACCTACAAGAATAAATAAAAGGCAYGCGTTGAGAAAAGTCAACAAAATTGCTCATCTTTTACTTGCTCTGAAAGTAAAGTGATGAAGAATTAAATGAATTATACAGGCATAAGATGACTTGCTGAGATAATTATGCTCATGAYGATATAACAACGCTTTCAGCTACAAAATCTCTCTTTCTTTTAACAGCTCTACACAAAAATGATTCTGGGAGAAAATCTGGCAGATGAGCACCACACTTACCACACTCTAAAGGATTTCTTTTACATAAATCTAGAATGCTTTTTCCCTTATCCCTCAGCAGTATGGTAAGCTATAGTAAGATTCTGCTACTTCCATGATGCCAAAMTGCCACTGGACATTTGATCAGAAACTAAAGCAATAATTTACACTTTCCTATTCACCTTAATAAGCCACAAAAGACCCAAAGAGGAAAAGGGGGTTGTGTGCCTCCTTTTTGTTAGACCAAGCTGCTGGGGTACTGYCTTTTTCGAACCACATTGTTGAACCACCAATATTGAACCACATCACTGGTATTTAGCTTTGTGTTGCCAGTAAATGAAGGGACAGGATCATGTTCCTCTMGTGGCACCTCTCACATGTGGACTAATATTACCCTAAGACAGTGAATAAGGTCTTTCRTGCACATATTTTTTAGTTCTTTCTTTCTCGCTACAAAATAAAATCTAGTATAAATAGTATTTTAATGATCAAAGTAGTTAACTGGATTATGTGATGACATCTCAGGGATTGCTAAGCCTCCTGCAAATCATTTAGACAAGTCATTTCTTGGTTCAAAGTCTGCACAGAGTGTCAAGGATCATAAAAGCACTAGTCGTACAAGAAGGATAATTGACTTCCTGCTCCTTCGTACATGATGTCCTGAGATTTATTATACAGATGACTCCTTATGCATCGTCTAGAAATGCTTTTGTRCTCACTACGTGACTGATACCTAGACTGGATAATCTGTAGATGACATGGTGACTGCATTGTGCCAAGTTATTAGGCCAAAGGAACTCTACATATTTTAAATCACTTGCTCTTGTTATTTATTCAGTGGAGTTTTATTTATGTTTATAAATAGAAAAGTTTAAGCTGAGGATTACATTTTTTTTCTGCACTTTTGATCTGCTGAGAAGTAGAACTCACTGATGCCACAGAGTAAAAAGAACACGTAATATCACATTTCTTACAGCTGGATTGTTGTTTATTAATAAAGGCACAGTTTGTGTCATCTGTTTTCTGAGTTACTGGTAATGGTTATGTCAATGAACTGCACTGAGTAGAGAGTGATTTATGAAGAAAGAAATTCAACAGAGAAGTACATGCATTCTAAGTTTTGATAGCTTTAATATAATTTCCCATTTTTCATAGGCACGTAATGATGATCCCAGTCCTTTGTGAGACATTCTTCCATTTGGTAAGATTTCAGCAGTAGCATAATGAAAAGATTATTCATATTAGCAGCGAGATATTCCATATTCTTTACACCACCCATGGAGGATAATCAGTGGTGATGTGATTTTTTTTTAATCCCTATCTAATATAAGCATTTGCCAGCTTTTGTGATTACATCTCTTTTTTTCCACAGAAGATGAAACAAGTGAACCGTAACTCCTCTGACCTTGCTGCCTGCAGGTAATGCACCAATGAGAAAATTTTCATTAGTAGTAATGCAAAAGCAGGTTGAGACCTTCTTCAGTCCTTCGAGCAGGAGAAACAGAAAGTGGCATCTGACTGCTCTGTTCCGGATCATTTTGTTTTCCTTGTTTTCAAGCTCCAGTTTGAAAAGAAAGCATGAAAGAGCCTAGGAAGATTACTCTTTTTTCGAAGTAACTAATTGGCCCACATGCATGTGTTCAATCAAGCAGATGTCTAGCTGGTCATGTCCCTAGGTCCCCTTTGAGGAGACTAAAAAAATCCCCAGATTTGCTTCTGCCTCATTGCTGCTCTCCATTTTGGTCCATCCAATACTTCTGCCGGTGGCAACTGTRCCAAAAATAGTTTTCAGACAACGGGTGAACAGATGTATTATAGCACTAGYTAGTATCGGGCTTTTTATGCTAGGTCCGGAAAGATCTGCCCACATGTCTGTGCAGTTTGAGTGTGCTAATTAACTTTACACCATCACTGTCATGTTAAAATCAGGTCTGAGTTCTTTGGTTTTTTTTAAGGAAGGGAGTGTTTTTTCTTCTCCATTTGGGCAGGATCACCTGGGTGAGGTCTTTTATCGATCTAATTTGCAGCAGAAAAATTAGGAGCGTCACTATGTTATCTGCTTAAAACTTAAGCTATTTTCCCTTATTGCCCCCCTACAGAGTGATCTGAAGGCAATGCAGCTATTCCCCAACAGTACAGGCAGACATAAGGTAATTACTTCCATGCCTTCTTACTGGCTGGACACTTTGAGAGCTTTTTTTTTTTTCCCACATATTTTAAAAATTACAGAAGTGCTTTGCGTATTCAGTTCATTAATTTCATTTTCTCGTACTTATTTCTTAGTCACAAGAGTCATGGTCATGAACTAGCTAGTGATTGAAATATGTAAATCAAGAGTAGCATTCATTAAAGATGCCAATAACTATTTGTTTTCATTTACAGGATCCTCTCACACTCTCCCTCCCAGCTGATAATTGAACTTTAATCTTTGTGATTATGCTAAACAGTGACAAAAAAACAATGCACAGACATCCAGTACTGCAAAGTTTCCAAAATATCTAGGTACAAGCAATTGTTTCAAGACAACTTAAATACATAATGCAATCAGGCAAGATAACAGCAATTATCACATGCAAATCAGAGTAAAAGAAGACACTGGAGAAACTTAAGAAACTATAGAAAACTTCTAATTGCATAGATTTGTTAGGGATTATATAGTGCATTATTCAGAAGAGAAAGAATCCCACTCAGAAGAGAATTTGGCCTGCATGCAGAGATATTGGGCTACATTTTGTGACTGCTYCAGCTAACATTTCAAAATGTTTACTACAGCAGGAAGGTCCTCRGATCATCTTCTACAGAGCGACATGTCATGTAATGATGAATGAATATAAAGATCCTGTTTATTACCAGAGAACTCAATAAACCTTTTCAGTGCTCATTAGGTTAGACTATGCGAGCTAAATCATTTTTCCCTATCACAGAGTGTATCTTAAAAATGCTTAACCGTTGATAATTTCCTCATATGACCAGATTCAGACCACTTGATTAATATCCTGATTATATTTTATGGCAGCCTTGTTAGGGCTCAGTGAAGTTGCCATGTCTATGTGAAATGCACTGCCCACAACTACCAACTAGAATGTCCATTTGCTGGTAAGGTAAAGAGCAAAGTAGAGAGACAGTAGGAAGGTCCTTTTAAAACCTTCCTACATTTTGGGTTTGGGAACCTTTTTTTTTGAGACATTTTTTTGCCCAGAGTTAGGGATTTATGTATTTGGTCAGAAGGAATCCATCTTTCTGAAAGTTTTAAATGTCTGTWACCATCTGATCTATGGATCAGTCACCTCCAAACTTTTTAGATTTACTTTTACTGTGTTGCTCTCCCAAAAGCCAGATTATTTTATATAGTCTTTCAGGAGCAGGGAGTTTTGTGTTAGTTCTGYAGATCTAAGAAAATAAAGGCTCTTGTAGATGATTTTTCATATTGACTGCTTCCATTTTGTTTGGAAAGAGAATAACTGAAGAGGAAGACTCTCCATCYGCTGAGTAAAGCCATGGACCATCTTGAATGATGATGGTCTTCCTCAGTAAAACATGCACCTCTCAAACGTAATGTGAAATGGGAAATGATTACTCTGACGGTTATTGAGGTYCATTTAGTCTCACACTTGCAATAGTTTTTCAGGATGAGAGGGTGATATTACACCTCAGTGAGTCTGCTTTTTCAACATCCCCTGTCTTGATAGTTCATTACATTTGCATTTGACTTGAAATTAACTTTGATGCAAACAARAATTACTGTATATGTTAACACTAGAAATAGGAAGAGGTATGAGAAACTACAGATTCCAAAGTCTATTGAAGTAATATTTCCCCATATTTTGCATATTTTACTCCAAGTAATCCCAGASTTTTGTAGAAATTTGTCCTGCCTTCATAATTTGACATTAAGTTTTAATGTGCTCTCTAAGGACTAAAAGCAACATAAAGCCATTTATTATACATATGATAATATAACCTTTCTGAGATTGATTTTGACATATTCATGAATCACACTTTTGGGATGACACTGATGTAAATTTGGATATCTAAAATACAAATATAAAAGTGTGTTAAAAATAGCTAGCATAGATGTTTAGTACTTTCAGCTCTAATTGTCTTGCATTCAACTTATATTTCTCTCAGTAATAGCTTACAGTGAGTAAACCATGCACTGAACTACACTTTTTTAAGTGTTACATCTGTGTTGACTGAATCATAGACTCAGCATTTAAATATCTGCAAAACCATCCTATTTGGAATATAATTAGATACACCACAAATAATAATTAGGGAAAGCAAAATCTTAAAAAAAAAAATCTAATATCATACTTGTAAAACACTTCTTGAAAAGATTTTTTGGCAATTTCTTTCTTAGAAATGAGACTGGATTTTGTTTTGGTTTTACTTACTTTACCTTTTCTTTAGTGTAGATCTGGAGAACAGAAAAATTAATCTATATTTCTCCCCCCAAATATTAAGATTCAATTTCCATTTGGGAATTCAGTATTTTATTCTCTCCATTTCAGAGACAACATTTTAATCATACTTCCACTAAAAGCACTGTTCTCTTGATGCCAGTGAAGTTAGGTATATTTGTTGGTCTTCTCCAGTATTTAAAAACTCAAAAAAAAAAAAAAAAACCAAAGAAATTTTCAAGTTTTTATTCAAACCACCAGAACATCATAAGATAGTAACATACTGCAGAGGGTCAACATTTTGAGTAATATTTTGCAGACCAAATTTAGGGGCATGACATGAAAATACCAGGCTGAGCTTCCATTTTCTAACGAGCTGATCGTGTTTTTGTTCATCTTTCATACCAGGGACCGTCTGCACACTGGAGCACTTGAAACGCGCTCAGGAGAAGCACAGGGAGGARTCATAATTTTATTCTGCCAAGGCCGATGCACTCCTGACTGCGCTCTTCTGGATGAACGGAAAACTGTTCATGGAAACGCTGCTTCTGCTGCTTCTCAATGCTTCCTGCAGCAGTGGACAACCTGGCAYGACCATGTGGGCAGGCAGAAGACAGATGGCCCTGCAAGATGATCCCTAATTAGGCTCCCCTGCTCAGCCTATTTGCCATGTTCGCTAGGGAAATTTGACAAAATTGTGCAGGAATGCATCGTTAATGGACCTTTAATACATCTTTAAGAGTCTTTAAGGGATACATAATTCACAGGTCTGTGTCAAGGATCTAAGTGTTTATCTGTCCAATCAAAACTTTTCGGTATTTCTAAAAAAAGTTAAGTTGAATATTGTAGAATATCTGCAYTAAGTTCTCTTTTTCTATTGTTAACAACAAGAAAGAATTTGGTTAAATAAAGAAAGATACCACTATTAAAGCATCGAAGAGCATTTTAAGCCGTTAGTAGACATTATAACAAATAGAAAAGCATGATACTGGAATGAATATACTTTGGTAGCAATTCTTAATTCATATTAAAAATAAAAATAAAAAGTCAGCTTCACAAAACAATGAATAAGATTGTGAAATGCAGATCTTTAAGCAAAGGTGCATATATCATGTCACAAGCCTTCAGATTTTTCAGTGAGATAATGTAGATATGTACTGCAGGTAATGCTGAAAAGATTAAGGGACATAATGRTACTAAAAAAGGAGCAGCAAAAATGATTGGATTTATTCGAAATGCCTAGAGTATTCCACACTGCAGGTGGTAATGAAATTAATGAAATAAATCTACTGAAAACGTCCTACAATCAGCATTGCAGTTTCCCCAARAATGAATTTTAAAATAGTGCTTGATTACTTCAATTCTTCAGCTTCTCGTCTGAAATTGAAGCCTGAAGTATCAAAGATTGAGGTAGGTGACCAAATAAGAGACTGGCACAACACAGGGGTTCCCAAAAAAAATTTAGTTATATCCTACCATATAAACAACTGTAATTTCTCGGGAAATCACCACTTTTGTATTTGATAAGGAAAGTGCACTCTAAATTGCATGGCTCAGGGGAAAAAAATCATGTTAATTTTCAAAGGAAGAAATCAAGCTTGCCAGTAAATTTTCTTCTCGTGTTGTGGCTGTTACATTATGGCATATACACAAGCACATGTGTATGAAGACTCTACCAAGAATCCTTATTATGAAAATGACAGTAAGCAAGTTAGAGGCAAAGTCTTGCCTTCTTTGCAGTTGTTTTAGCTTATGTTTAGTTGTTTAGTATTTTTTTTTAATGGAACCCCTCTAATCAACTGTTTTGTTTTAGCGCACGTTAGCTAGGTGCAAAATTGATACATGGCAATTCTGTTCCACTTATATTTCATCACGAAAGGTCACACATGCCGCATTAAAAAGACATTAAAAGCAGCTGTATCTCAGAAAACAGTGGCTTAAAAATAGTAGGGGTCATCTCACTTGCCTCTAAATGATTCAATATCAAAAATAAAGTAGAAGAGCTCCAGCAGCTGAACAYGTGATTCATGCTAAGATATCGAATGTATAGCATTACAGATACTCTTTTGGAAATCTGCCCAAGTCAAGCAGTGCCCTTATCTGAAATGAAATTTCCTGTTTCCTGTTCCTGTTTCCTGTTCCCATGCATCTTGGAGGGTATAGGCATTGCAAGATTGCAGGTTATAACAGGTTATTATTGTGGGAACTATACTATGGAAACGTCTTGTAACTCTGTAAGGTTGGAGGCAAAGTTGGTAACCAGCAGATGTTTCAAATAGGACCCTCAGGACCTCTGGACTTGAAGCAAGAATTTGAATATATAAAGCCCCAGGTAGCTGAGTTCACTCCAGCAGGTAAAAATGATGTCTATCTGAAAATCCTGGAGGACACTTGAGGACTTGGAGGATCTGCAGTATTGCA
>PTEX01000483.1:42462-58349 GCA_003342815.1 Eudromia elegans
CTGCCTCATCCTTTACCTCCTTTGTAATCTTGTTTTTCTGCATTTTGCTCTTGAGGTATGAAGTTTGCTTAGCTTGKTTTTGGGTTTTGGTATAGGATTTTTTTTTTTTTTTCTAGGTTCGAAATTTCTTTTCTTGGACTAGATTTTTTGGCTCATCTGGGSATAGAAACATTGGCATATTAAGAAATTAAATCGAGCTCTTTTTCTGATTTATAAATTAATAATAATTAAAAGGCCAGTACGTGGAAAGGCATAAACRTCTGAGGAGTCCCCCAAAATTCTGACTTTAGCATCCGTGCTCAGAAGTGTTTTAATGATTAAAAAGRAAAAAGCACCATCCYTCAACAGTATGTYYAACTAAAACTGAGATAATTAATTATTTATTTATAGCCCACAGCTCACRAGAAAGACATACCACTCTCGGCTATAAATGAACACGTGCCTGAAAGTTCRTATTCCAGAGGACTTTTGTCTGATTTTCTGCCTCTTTATCTCTCCCCACCCCCTGTTACTTTTCTGTCTCTCATTTTCCAGTTGTTGTTTTCGGGTGTTATTCTTTCCTCTGCCTTTCTTTCACTGAGCTTCTCTCCCTGCAGATTTCTCTCCATATGCTTTAGTTACATTCAGATCTTTTCCTTCTGGCATATTTTTGGTTTTGGTTTTTTTTTACCTTTTAATTACTTGTTATTTAGTAGCAACAAACTGGACAACAGTAAATACCTCAAAATAAATTCTTAAAAATGCCATGAATATTGATGATTTTACATCTTGAAATACAATAAACAACATTGTGTTTTAGGCGAAAGAACATTCATATTTTATGCCTCTCATCTTTTTATTTCCTCTGTTTTATGTTTTTTCTCTTTGTCTTTCAGACTCTTCTTCCTATTTTCCTACCTATATCACCTTAGCTTCTTTTCATGCTACTTTACTCTTGCTGCTTCTCTTCTGTGCTTATTCCTTTCCTTCTCTGATTTGCTCATTTCCCCTTGTTTCTTTTAAAGGAAAGTTATCTCTTCCTGATTGACCGCTCGTTTTCTAACACCCTCATCATTTTTACTCACTCTTCTTTTTATTGTGTGTTTTGCTGTTCAAATATAACAGCAACAACAAAAAGCCTTGCAGTTTCAGTTACAGCTTTTTTTTTGCCTCAATCATGCCTATCTTAGGCCTCAACATTCCAGAAGATTCAATGCCATCCTCCACTGAGTCATTTTCCCTTTCTTTTTGCTTTGTTGTTTCACTCAGTATTTACATTAAGCTACAGGAGACAGAGACAGATAAGCAAGGACAAGATCTACTGGAAGTCTTATCTCATATGCAATCACACTATCTAAGGRTTTAACAGTGGAAAATTTAAGCACCAATCCTTTAAAAAAAATCCCAGTTATCCTCAGTTGAACAGGAAGAAAGAATCTTAAAAGGGCCCTGGTCTTTATTCAGGAATTTCTGGGGCAAAGATACATTATGATATAATAAGATATATGGTATAAGGTATAAGATATATTATGGCCCTAATTGAGTCAATGGAGAACAAATGCAAAGTAAGTAAGGTAAATGATGTATTAATTCGTCATACATTGCACAGGGAAAATAAGTCAAACTTAATTATTCAGTGACAGAAAGATAAATACGGTCTGTGAATAAAACAAATAAGAACTGTTAGATATTTTAAAATATATTTAGAAATCTATATTTAGAAATCTATATCTAAAATTTTCCGCTAGAAACACTAGCGGAAAAGTGAATAAATAGTATAAGTTAATCCAATCTAAAATTTCCAAAAATTACGAGCTTTACATGGTTTCCTCATTAACATTATATGATGTGCAGGATAGTGGTAGAGACAACTATTCCGATGAAAACAGATAATGCTAGAAGTCAATATTGTTGATTTTCTTGAAACCTAGATTAGATTACTTTACCGTTAATCTACCATTTCTGTGTTTTGTTTTTGCTAAATGTATCTAGTGTTACAGATTTTTTTAAAAAAATAACTTCCTTAGGATTAGACAAAAAAATAAAAAAGGTATGATTCTTCGCTCTTTTACAATAAGTATATGAAGATACAAGACAAGAAGAGTTTTTGGATTTTTTGTGCATTTACATTAACATTAAAAGACAGAAGACAAGCAGCAGGCAAGTAATCCAACCCAGATGCAAGAAGTCAGTCCACATTTTAACACGTGGTCCCAGATGAGTAGTGCTCACCGTAGCATATCCTGTAGTGTCTCTATCCCTTATAAGATGCGGATGGGATTTTAATGTTCTGTATTTTCTGACCTTTGTCTGCTAATAATGACTAGAGACCTCCATAGTATTTCCATCTTGCCAATCACAGTGATAACACACATGAAGAAACATTTCTGCTCTGGTAATATTACTACAAAGAACAAGGAAAAGCTGCYTGGCATCAGACGGTACCTAGTTAGGTGACCTAGGAATAACATTTATTACTCCTTACACTTATGAAACTAGTGCATCATATTCTAAAGGATCAAAAAGGTACTGTAAAACATCTATTGGTCATCTGATTTCTCTATACGCTTGATGTTTTTTCAGCTCTGGAATTAGAACCTCTTCCTCAGGAATTTGGTGCCAGTCCTTCCGAAGAGAACTTAAAAGGCTTCCATGGAAGAAACATCCCTCTATASATAGAGATTTATATGGAAGAGAGGTGGCTTTGTTTCAAATCTGAGATTCAGATTTGAAATCAGTTGAATTTTCCAGCCTGATTCATCACTACTTATTTTTAAATAAGGGAAAAACAAAAATACACCCCAAAGATGTAGGAAGGAATATCCTTCAGGTTTTTGTTGRTTGCCTCATGGGTAGAAGTGCTCCCAGCTTAGCCCTGCATTTTGTTATTATGCACTGCAAGCTTTAGAGGACTGGAACTAGTGTTATTCATTAAATTAAATGAATGTCCAATCTGCCCATGTGGTGAATGGTAGGAAAATCAGTTTAAAATGCTCAAAACAGTGAGTATAAACAGTGCCTGCATTTCATAAACCTTCTAACCTTCTCCCAGCTTTTAAGTTAATCAGCTGGAAAAGCACTTTTTCATCTGCCAGTGTAAACATTGCCAAAGGAATTTAACTGTGGCTTCTCGTSCTTGGTCACTTCCTACCAAATACCTTGTGACCAAATGCCTTGAGACTTATTAGAAATCTCTTACTCTCCCAGCCATCTGCTACCTGAGAGTGCCTCAAAATATACAACATAAAAGGATATCTTATAAGTCCCTCGGTCATTTAGACATGTTATTTTATTACCTTCACATAATAGTTTGCAAATATAGAGGTATCATCAGGACTGTCAAAGATTAGAGTTAATATTAAGAAAGATATAGATTTAGGGAGACAGTTCTGGGTCAGAAATGTGACAGGATAGAGAGCTCAGTGCTGAAATAAGCACCAAGAACTCCAAATACTTATGTATTMGAAATAACAGACTGAAATGCATTTTAGTCTGTGTAAGCTGGAATAGATCTTATAAAAAATATTAATCAGATTGGCTCTAAAATGAAGTTTCTCAAATTCAAGGCTGCCAGAGTGGGCTTAAAAATAAATTTCACCATTTATAACCCAATAGTACAATCAATCTATTTTATGTGTAAAAAAGGATGAGGAGTCTATATTTATTTTATTAATCTAGAAAGAGTTTCAGATCTTTAAAGCAGTCCAAACATTGAATCATGCTAAATTTCTGCATCAATCAGGAGTTMGGCTGAGTTCCTTACCAACATTAAATAAAATATTTTTAAATGTCTGTCTTAAATCGTTATTCCTTTAAGAATTTATAATCAAATCTTTTCTTCTCAAATGTAGTTGGAACTTCAATTGATTTTTTGGGCTTTAAAATATTTCTCAGCTAATGTTGAGGGCATGTAGTAACAAAGTAATCAGAACCWCCAAATCATAGAAATAATTACTTTTTTTTAAGAGCACTTTGTCTTTTATAGCATAAAGCCAATTATATAGTTGTGTGCACAAGAATTAACTTCAAAACTAACTGTTATTAGGGGAAAAAATGAAGGTTGAATATAAATAAATTGAAATGGTGTTTGGCCTAGAAATATAAGAAAAAGAAGATTACCATTAGTCTAATCCACTTAGAAAGCTAGTAAACAGTTATCAGCATTTGAATATTGCAGACAACAGAACTGTAGGAAAACAAGAGGTGATTTGCAGTGATTTGACTTGATTTGGTTTTGTTACTTCTTTATTTTGAAATTTTCCATTGCCCAAGTGTTATCCATTGTTACCCCCTAGAATGATTTGAACACAGGCAAAGTGTTGATTTTTCCTAGTTTGTGATATTTGCACACTCAATTTGAAAATGAATTTTCTGTATTTATGCATTAGAAACTGAGGATAGCTGCTTTTCACYTCACCAGTGAACTTCTGGAAAGCCTTACTGAAAAACATCCTAATCCTAAATTCTTCAGTTTGGTCTTTCCACCGATATATAAGAACCATTTTTGGCAAATGGAAGATGCAAAAAACATAAGGGGCATAGGGCAGCATAGAAGGACTTTCAAATTCACRAAGGCRTTTTTATAAGAYATTTTCAGCTGTGAAAATATTTACMKYAACAAGAGCTGAATTGCTGATCTGTCCTAAATATTTACTTATTCCATTTACACAAGCTCTGCTTGTCTGTCATCTGTTTGTTATAATGATTTATGGGCCAGTCTAATAATCATTGGCTTTTAGAAAGGCATCCTTTGCATTAGAGTCCCAGAGCTCCTGCATGGAATCAGAGATTGTTTCTGGGAGAGACAGAAATAAAAATGTTCTGACAAAAAGCTGTTTAGTGATACAAATATATCTGCTTGGCTCCATTAAAGCTTTGTGATCTTTCTGAAAGCATCTCATAAGGATATGGGAAAGCATATATTGATTTCTCCCCCTGCTTTTAATTCTGCTTGCTCAATTTTTTTTTTTTTTTTTTGAAATATTGTGATGCACTATGCATAAACATGAGGTCCCACATTTATAAATTCASACGCACTGTTTTTATTAGTTAAAAAAAGAGGGACTGGAAAGAGAGGGTCATGATTTGTTGCTAATTCTYCTGAATTTCAGATTTTTTTTAGTCATGAAACCCATCTCTCCTGGGTTTTGCCCACATACCTTAATGTATACTACACTTTGGGAACAAACTGTGGGATAAATCAAGCACCCTACAACAATAACAAGCAACTTAAAGCTGTTCCCAAAGAAAATGTGGAAGAGCTATGAACTTCAGTTCCTCTTGCTCTGATATCTTCTCTCTCTCACTAGCCAGTCTCTGGTTCTTAGTAAAGACAGCCTTGGTTATTTGTTTTGTTTGGTTGGTTGTTTTTTTTTTCCTTTTTGCTCTTCTCTCTTTCTTCTGAAGATCCTTGTGAAAGCACAGGGGAAACTRTAGACAAATATATTTTGAGATGGACTCTATAAAGGGTTTTGTACTCAACACTGGCTGAGTGCAACCAGTGAACTGCTTGCTGCCTATAGAAAAACCAAGTTAAAGTCAAGTCACTTTTCCTTCCTGTAAAGATAATAATCTTTATGTGTGGCTAAAAAGTTAGATGGAATGCCATAATTTTAAGTTATTTGAACATAAATAAAAAGGATTAAATTATTTAYCTAACATGGTAGTCAGCATTAAAGTCATGTAGAATCTGATGATTTAGCTCTTATATGATGGGGATGATGATACAAGCGTGTAATATTGTATGTTTTCTATAAGTAARTATTCTGTAAAGGGAGCACTCACTGTTAGACATAAAAATTGTTCCTTTTAGAGATCTAACATGTAAACAATTAATGCAATCTAACAATCAATTGCAATTGGATTAAAAATAAAAGTGTACATAATTCAGCCCTCATTCAAAAAAAAAATTAAATAAGCAGAACTAAACTCATAAACAGATGTGATATCCAGATGAGCTACACATCACATCTACACATCACATCTACTCGTCCGGAGCTACACAATCTGAGCTCCAGATAAGCTGTCCCCTTGGCAGTGTCTTCACAAACAGGAGCAAGCAAGTGCAATCACTTGCACTTACTTTGCATCAAAATGTTGGAAGAAACATGAACAAAACTTTTTCCTGGAATTGTTATGCATGACTGTCCCTCAGTGACCCAATACAATCMTTTTCTTCATGTATTGGTGGTGGGTAAAGAGTTGTAATATTGCCACTCGTATGTAAAAAATTTGGAAACACAGCATCAGTGTGAATAAGGGGGTAATTTGCACACACAAAAAATAGAGACAAACACTTTAAAGAGTTGGTGAATAGTCTACGAAAACCAATTAAAATACTACCCAAGTAATTTGGAGTAACTGTGCTGTACAAATCCTATTAGGATTCACAGGCAATGCCAGCTTTTTTTGCTRGCAAACTGTTTAGAAATAACTTAAAATCCCACTAAGCTCCTAACTACATATTTTATGAACTGTGTCTCTGATAATGCTGACCACTCATTTCCCAACAGATCAAGTAAAATGCAGAGGTTATGGATGGTGCCTAAATTGTGCTCTTTCTCTTTCTTTTTATGTCTTGTTTTCCTTCTTTTCCTTTCTTCCTTTCCTTTCTTTTACCACAAAGCAATATTTTTCAACCTCTTCTAAGCTATAGACCTATCAGAATTTTCTAATACGGTTCCTGGATGGACACTGGCGTGTGGTTTTATGAGCTTTTTTTCCCTCTCTGCCCTTATGTTCCCTGCTTGTGTGAAATACCTCATCCAAGGCATTTGATCAGGCTTAAGTAATGGCCCAAGCTATGGCTGCAATGAAGAGGAATATCGAATAATAGGGAGCACCTGCACTTCTGTTTCAGTTGAATTACTCARGAGAAATTAGGGTGTCAGAAATTAAAATTAAGAACAGTGGAAAYTGAGTGATGATAAAGACAAGCCTGATCTTTCTATTAGGCTGTTTTTTCAGGAAGGGAAGTCTCAGATGACCGTGCTATTTGTTTATGTCCCCACTAAGCTGTTAATGCTGCCCCTTTCAAAGCATTAGCCAAATTTGWTGGAAGCAGTGGAGGTTGTAGGCAAAGCCCGTGAAACTTTTCGCTTTAAAAGAGCACTGATGACTCACATTAGGTTGCCTTAAACCTGGATGTAGCTCATCTCTGATGATGAACACATGTATCAGGACACATGAACACATGTATCAGGAATTCCTCATCTTGATGATATTAGTGATCTGTGCAATTATGTTGAGCAGTGCAATGAAATGCTCCTAATAAAAATGTGTAGTTGTGCAAACTGCAAACACTTCTGCAGTTGCAGACGGTTCCCTGCAAGTTTTCAGGTGAATGTATTTTCTCTTTAGGAACCCGTGTGTATCCTTTCAGTCCTAAATCACAGAACTCAGCCCAGTTATTACACCGCCTCAGTCTTTGGCCAGTTAATAAAAATGATTTAAACCAGGCAAGCAAGAAACTGGAAGCGAGGAAAATATTTATGTACCAAAAGCAGCGCAATAATTGCCCCTTGAAAYAGTAATTTGGGGTCTGGCACAGCTGAAAATAGTTATAGAAGTTTTTCTAACAGGTTCRTTGCTATCGGTTCCGTATAATATGCATGAAATTGTTAAATAAAGAGCTACAAGCCAGATATGAGGTAAGGCAGGTCAAGACACTTCCTGGGAGACTGCAGAGTCCTACCTGTAGTGGTTCTATTTCAAACATAGAAGAGAGGAGCTGTAGATGCAGCTCTCTCAGTAGATAAGAGTAGATGCATCAGGCTTGTAGTTAAAACTCAGAAGTTTTAAAACCACTAATCAGGAAGCTTTTCCTGGAACTCAAACTCAAGCAAATGTAATTCCTAATTTTACACTGAAGTCAGGAACTGTGACTGCAAATATTTAGAAGATCGATTTACCAATTTAATAAAGTGGCCTCCTTCAAAAGAATTACCAGCGTTTATTTTCTGGATCCAAATTTTATCTAATTTCATGCTTATATGCCCATTTATATCCTCATCAAATGCTCAGAAAAAAAATGTCATCTGATTTGATCTGTGCCTTTAGTTGTATTTCGTGGAGCATTTTCATCTTTGTCTTGCAGAGTGCCATCTTTTACTAGCACCAAGATAACCACAAAGTGATACTTAATGTCGCGGCTGTCACCGCAAAGTATGATCTAATGCATGTGCCCTGTATTTCTATTCCTCTTGGCTTTAGATTGATGTGGCCTCCTAAGTAAGATTAAAATTCAGACGGTGTTTATTCCAAATAAGAGTTCTTTTCAATCACTTTCAAACTCTGGAAAGGTGAGATAATCCATTACTGGAAAACACTTAGACTACTTTTAAAGTAATTTCATTCTGCAGTTTCCTTGTACATTAATCTGATTTGTCTCGCTTTTTTCCTTGCCTCTTCTGCCCCTTATGTGGGTAACATTTTTTTGTATGAACGAYGAAAATCCCTGATGATGGAAGGCTTGAAGCTCTTAGGATATTTTCTTTGCTTTTGGAAGATCTTGACCAATTCCATTAAGTTGTTTCACAGAGGCATTCATGATTTTTCCAACAACAATTAAAAAAGGATTTTGATATCAAATTATATCCTGTTATTGGAAGCATATGGAAATTTCATTATCATTTAGAGCTACAGTTCAACAAAGAATCTAAGTGCATGCATTAAATAATTTTGTTCAGCAMAACTTCTGGGGACACTCATTTACGTAGTTGACATTAACCCTAAATTTACACACTATCATCATTTTGTGGCCATGGATGATTCCCAAAGAGTTTTTTTCAAAACCAAGACTTTAGCTTTGAAAATGGACAAAAATGTAAGAGTTGAGCAGTTGTYAATAATTATGAAATCCTTGACTACATCAGTATTTCTTTTGGAATATAGATTTTTAGTGATTTTCCACATTTAATATTAAATGATATTACATATTTCACTGCTATCTAGTCCGCAATGGCTCTGTCTCAAAATATCCTTCTTTCTACAGAAGAAAACACCCTCAGAAATGAGAGATAACATCTTCAAAGAATGCAACATAAATAGAGTACATAAAACAGTAGGCTAATATCCTCCCTTCCTGATGTGGAATTAAAAGAAAAGAGCTGACGAAGAGAGCTTAAGAACATAGCTGTTGTAAATACATTAAAAGAAAAATAAGTACAGTTGTAAAAGAGAGGAGGCAAATATTCACAAATTCATTATTCATAGGAGAAAATGTAATTTGATTTTGGTTTCTCCGCTTCTCATTTTTAAAAGGGAAGTAAAAGTATCAAACGAGCACACCAMAACCCCCTSAAGTCTCCAYATTTTGCCCAGTTATGTGGCCACCRTTCTAGYGGTGCCTCTCCGTGAGCGCTGCACATGTGGCATYTCCTTGAGGGCTGTGTTAGCTGAGGAGGTGCCCCACAGTTGTGGAGCATCCCAGAGAGGCACAGCTCAGCCTCCATATATATATATATATATATAACTTAGCTGTTATAAGTTTGATTTTTAGCTGATAAAAAGAAACAAATAAAAAACACCTGGTGGCCTCTTATCAGCGCTGATTTTCACTTTTATGTAGGCCAACAAAAGAGATATTACCTCTGATAYCACATGCAGAACAGAGGTTTGTAGCAATTTTTCTTTGTTAAAGCTTGAGATGAAAGTGCAATCATTTTCTTCCCCAGGACATGTTGTATGAGCTGCAGAAGGGCTGCTTTATTCCTGAACCAAGGCAGGTACTTCTTGATCTACGCATTAAGGGGGWAGAAGTGAGAATTGACTTATTTTCTATGAGCAAGTTGCAATTTCTTACAAATAAAAAATACCTCACTTAAAAGTCTAGAGAGTAGATTTAGGCCTGGAGGCACCTGAGAGGGATGCATATACCTAGTATGGGAAACTTGAGCAAAGCTGAGTGCATGGCAGAGATACCGCACCAGGTTATTAAACTGGGTTGTGCATGGGRTTAGAGAAAGTGCCCATAAGATGTCCTCCATACCAAGCAAAAATCTCCAAACAAAAGCCCATTTGCAAATTATTTCTGAGAAATATGTGGGTTTTTTTTTTTAATGGGAATAAAAGTTTCAATTTCAGCTCTCCACGGTGCTAAAACAGACTTTATTTGCACATAAACATTTSAAAAAGCTTCACCTGCTACCAAAAGTTAATTGCAATAAGCTGAAAGCTAATAAGCAATGATGTTGGAAAATAATGTGCAATCTCCTGTAAATTGAGGGAGGGGGAAAAAAAGCTAAAATGAAGCAGCTTTCTGACTTCTACTGGGTATTTATACTATGCACCACACAAAAAGTTTTCAAAACAGGTGTTTGAACTTTTGTTTCTCAAATTCTGTAAGTACAAATAGTATTTCACAACGGTCACGATTTTAATGGATTTTCTTCACTGGAGTCCCAATCTGGACCCGCATTACAGGCTGGATAAAAGAGAAAACCTCTTTAGCAATTCATGAAAATTAGGCTTGTGATGTATGTTCTAATTTACTTTAAGGCACTGCCATTTTGAAGTTAGTCCTGGATTAAAAAAAAAAATCTTCTGTGGTACTTTTGAAGGTCATTCTCTTGTACAATCCCGTGGGAATAAAATCCTACAGTCCTATTCACATTGCACCGTTGTCAAGGCGGAGCAGTCTACATGATGGTTGATTATTTTTAATGCATAACCAAATGCAGTCCCTTGAATATTATTTTTAATTACATTGTTTTTGCTTAAGAGTCTGCCGTTACCTATGCCATAGTGCTAGTTTTCAATTTATTCCATGAGTAATTCAGCCATAGAAGGAATGTTAAAGCTAGAAACCGCTGCTGTAAATAGATTAGCCATGTTTAATAGATGATRCTCATTAGTGAGGCTTCCAGTTTCTTTAGCCAGATATGCAATCCTCAGGTGCTCAGCTGTGAAGCTCAGTGGTGCAGTCTTCATGAAAGGTACTCGGGCAAATATTGATATCCGATCAAATGATGAAAGACAAGCAAGYAGAGTCAGCAGTTTCAGAGAATGGCAGGGAAAGTTTCACATCTCCTCCAGAGGGACCTTGCAGGTTTTATTTTAAGTCAGAGCTCAACGATCAGAAATACTTCCAGGGTCTTTTTGATGGACTCTGYAGAACAGTGGTCTTTACCCACTTTGAGCTACTGAATTTCTGGTTGCTGGTTGTTCTTAACCAAATTTAGGAAGTTGTGGCCTGTAGGCAACCTATAATCTCTGGAAATATGCCCAACAATTTTAATTAGATTTAGCCTATTTCCTTTACGATTGCACCCAAGTCTTGTGTTGATTTAGGCAGCAGAGCAGTCATAACCATTTCTCAAAATCAGTCTTTGCACAGGCAGGAAAACTAATTAAAATTAGTTTTGTCCAACCTTTTACACCTGTTGCAGAGAGTAAATCACAGTTGAGCAGATCTCATTGCCCATTCATTTACTTGACAACTAAAACTAAAATTATTCTCATTATAAGCAATATTTCAGTACAAAGACTATCAWTGTTCATATTTGTACAAATAAAGAAGGTTCTCAGCATTTAGGTATCTTTGTATTTCTCAGTATTGTCTTTTAGCAACGCTTTCCATAAGCAATTAAGTACAGTACTTAGGGTTAAGTGTGCTGAAGAATAACTAAAATGCCTATTAATATTAAAAGCACAATTTCTCTGATCGATTTCTGTAGCTATAGCAGTGACCAAATGTATTTTTTTCCAGTATTTTTGACCGCAGATGTGAAATGGGTAAGGATCAGCTGCATGAATTAGGTCAGTGTGGATGTTTGTATGTATGTGCATGTGTGTGGACTTTTCCAAGTGTTGTGTCCAAAAGAAAGCTCATGATGGACCAAAATAATCTGTCCAACTCATTTTCTGCTTTTTACAGTGAGGGGTGGATTTCTGAAACCTCTGTGGATAGACTCCTAGCATTCTTTATTTSTTTGTGGCATTATTTTAGCAGGTGGGCCTGTCATTCTGCTGGTTTTCCAGAAACAGCCCACAGATTTATATTGAATTTAACATAAACTATCCTGACAGAAAAAAAMCAGACCAATGTGAGAGAGAATCCTCTAATATTTGGCAGTTTTCTTAACTTAAACAGACCAGGGTATGATCTTGGAACAAGTAGAAGGAAAACTTAATGTTTGGCTTTAACAAGAGCTCGAAGGAACAATTAAGATCATCTRCTTGCTAAAATTTCATGAAACTCGAATTTAATTAAAATAGAGKAAGTTATTACATTACATACCAGGACCTTGCTGTTTCACTGTTATTTCTGCTATGTGATTTATTTCATGAATATAGCCATACACAGGCTCTTGGCTGGGATGCTCTGCTTTCGCAGTATAAAGCCAAATCACCAGCTCTGCTATAGCRTCCTCTATAATGCCCAAAGCACAGTGGCTTTATAGACTGCAATCACATCTGTGGATTCAATCTTCTGCTCAGAAGAGGTTTCAGTAGCACCAGTATGCTGTTCAACCCTCCCCTTGTAGGGAAATCCCAGACTTGTCAGAGCCTACATACAGATATTAACCATTCTGCTTTCAATCAGGCTAGTAAATGGATCGCTTTTTCCTCCTGGAGTTTTTAATCTTATGTACTTTGCTGAGGTGACTTGACCCGTTGCATGAATCTACACTATGGCATTTTCCCCTCTCCATTTAAAACAACTGTGACGGTTACTTGAACCTCAAATCTTTCTCAGCACCTGATACATTGATGAACACTTGCTGTGTGGGATTTCTTTTCTCAGTCCATCTGTTTATTGTATTTTTCCAGCCCTTCTTAATGTGAGTTTTGCTGCCATCATACTATTAGGTTTTACTTAACTATAAAGACTACAACTTGGTTTCCAACTTTCTATAGAACTGTGCAATTTCAATTAAAAAAAAAAMCACTATGTGTTTATGACTCATTCAGGTTACTACTCTTGCTAAAAACTTCCCTTTTTAAATTTTTATTACATTTTACACTTACAGCTTTCTCATAAAACAGTGGGAAAAGCCTTGAACATTGAATAAGACGGAAAGGTGTCAGGAATTAAATACTAGGAAGCTGGYGCAGCAAGGGGCCATGGCAAGGAAGTTTGAAGAGGACATAGGTCATGTTGGAACTGCTGAAAGGAATCAAGTCCTGGAGCTCCAAGGACCATCTGGATGAGAAGACAGGTACCTGGATGGGAAGGTATGATCCCTAGCCTTTTCCTAAGCAGACATACATAGGAAAGGAAAGAAAGAGCAAGAAATGACATTTCTTTTTGCTAAATTCTGAATTCTCCAATTTCCCTCTTATCTTTGAGTGCAGTAGGAACTTGGAACTGGTCTGCTACTGAGCAATTAAGCAGTGCTTCCCAAATAGCACAGTATCAAGAAACTCCTGGCTTTTAATAAATAGTTGTGAAAATGTGTTGGTGGCAGATTGCAAGAAGAAAAATAACTAGAGATCCCAACGAGAGGCATAAATAGTAGCTAAGAGAAAGCTAAAGTGCTTGGATGGAACAGAGAAAAGTACACTTCAGAAACAGAGAGGGTATTTGCCAGATTCCTGCAGAAAAATAAAAGTGAAGGAAAGGGTGGAATTAGAAGAAACGTTGCAATTCAGGATTTCTTTCGTCCTAGTAGGGGTGGTATTGACTTGCCTCCTCACCTTCATCACATACCACACCACCAAAATCAAGGAAGCCAYGGACAAACAGAGCAGAATTTTAAGTAAGGGAACATTTTTATAACACTTTAATATAACCATTAAAAAAAAAAAAAGTATCTTCTGCTTATTTTGAGCCAAATTTAGTGTCCTGGCATATGTATTATCCATCTGCTGATGTATCAGCAAGGCATCTAAAAATTGCTACAGAGAAGGRAAAAAAAAAAAAGGCAAGGGGGAGAAACTGCAAGACTATGACATTAAATGGATTTTTGAAGGATGAGTTAAATGTGACTATACTGCTGTCTTCCATGCCCTGAGATATTCGCAACTGCATTCTCCCTTAATTCAGAGAATTACCTCAGCTACGCACGTTCCACATTTATTTTCTTCACATTTCAAGCACAGCAACCAAGAAATAATGATAAACAGGTCCATTTCAGAAGTCTCCTCTGTTGAAATATAACCGGTATAGGCCATACTTGCCCTATTGCAAAAGCCATAATGTCATGCAAAGTAAGGAAATTCTCTCAATATGTAAATAGAAATTTGGAACTAAAAATGGACTCATGGTCTAACAAATGAGAATTAACTCACTGATTCCCCAATGAAGGTTTTATTGTTAGGCAGGATGGGAAGTTTTCCACAGGTAGGAGAGCATATGCTTTGATTCAAGTTCATTTCATTACACATGACACTGTGAGGAGAAAATTGAAACTGAAATGGTTGAACTCTAATTCCATTGAAGCCTGTGGTAGGAATTCCTACTGAATCTGAGAGGCACATTTAAGATAGTACGTGAACAMACGTGGAAAACCCTTTCTTTACGCTCAGTGCATTTTTCTAGGCTCTTTGGGTGTTTTTGATATGGTGGTTAAAACACGGAAAATCTGAATATAAATGCAGAATSTATCAAAAAGTTTAGACACAAACTAAAAAAAAAAATGCAGCCTGTCAGTATGAACATCATTAGATTTTCAGTTCCCATCTGTTCYTCTGCAGCAATGATCACCTAATGTCATACAAGGTATGAAATCTTGCATAGTTTTCAACCCCCTGATCTCTAGTCCTCAGTGATTTTTTTTTTCCTCTCCTCGGGTTAGCTAGTACTCAGGTRGCCAGATCAATCAGATGCAACCAGCAAAGATACTAAGATACGGTTCCCATCTGTGGCAATTGGACAGTATTTATTTAAGTAGCAGTACCAAATGGGTTACCAGACACCATTTCTGCACACCTTATCCTTACAAGGTGGGAGCATCTATGCAAACTCAGTGGAGTTTGTCTTGCGAACCATCTATTCTCAAATAACCTACTCATTTGCAGTCTGTATATCAGAATATACRCTGATATAATATTGCTTGTGTTAATATATTTGAAAAAAAAAAAAGTCAGTTAACAGCTGTAAGAGAAAGAAAGCAAAGGAAATATTTTGTACAGAAACTATTCCTTTCTGGGGCCAGGACAGGCATAATACTCATTTTCTTGAAGGCAGTGGAGTTATACTGATCTACATCCAAGGGAATTTAACCTGTTCTCTGTACAAGACGGAATATGCTTTTAGTTATTTGACTCACCATAAATCCTCGCTCACCTTCCCAGCAAGGGAAGTGTTGATTCTATCTCTGTATCAGCCGCTGTGTTGGCTGTAGGTTTTTCTCAAATTGAGAGGATTTTGTGGCTGTAGATGAAATCAAAGGCATGCATTTTCCTGTCTTTCCCATGGCTGTTTCCCTAGCCATGGCATCAGGGAACAGGGTTTCGCAGCAAGAGCACGACTACCCGTTATCTTGTATATTCTGCACTTCCTTCTACTTCTCAGAGGTTGTGAGCAATGTGATGGCTTTTGGCACCATTTTATAGAGATGTATAATTTATGACTGAAGTTGCTGAGCATGGCGCTGCAGACCCCAATTTTTATCTTCCCCGTTCTGGAAATAAAACTGGTGGAAAAAAGTGTCTTGCTACCTCTGAAAAATTTATTGCATAATTCACACTAACTTCGTTTATCTCTGAGTAGGTGCTTTTCAATCTCCGTGAAGCTGCTTGTAAAAAGTTACCTAAATGCCCAAGAAAGATAAATGAATAAAAGACTTGAATAGTCTATTTAATATACTGCCTAGAGTTTGAGATTCACCTGGTGATGGTTTTCACAAAGGAATATATTCTAAAAAAAAAAAAAAAATCTTCCTGATTGTTTGTTTTCAAATAGATATGTCTCTTTTTTTTCCCCCCCCCCAAAAGAATTACAAACAACAGCGTAAAAATGGAAA